>JAOEGT010125032.1:0-11665 GCA_025447795.1 Speoplatyrhinus poulsoni
TATACAGTACCAATATGCATGCACACGCACAGACACGCGGGGGCGCACACAGACAATCTATATAATCTGTAGAGGGATATTTAAAACAGATCTGTATTTAAAGCAGACGACGTGAATTATTCAGCCACTGGCAGAAGGGGGCGGAGCTAAGCGCTGCCTCTGTGCATTCCTCAGACTTGTTAAAATATTGAGCAGCGGCCCCGTGGGGGGCGGGGGGGGGGGGGGGGGTATGGGGGGGACGACGACGTCTGATACCAGACCCAACCAAACAATCTACAAGCCTATTGTCTGGCTACCAGACCTAACTAATCAATCTTGTGAAGCATCTCACCAGCCACAGCCTATTCAATGATGCAACACACAGCAGCACGCAGACAACACACACGCATCCTGCGCTATGAGCTCCACCCTCTGCCCAGGTCTTCATCAGCTAACACTTACCAACTGGTTGCCAGGGTAACCATCGCCTGTCTATTTATAGATCTGACCACTAATCAATTTAATTTCTGCAGTGGCCTAAGGAAAGGGGACAGGATGTACAGTAGAGCAGGGAGGATCAGCTCCTCTGCCTGCTGAGGCGCACAGGGATTTGAACCCACAACCCTTTGGAGGTGTCGACGACCGGCTGCTGTTTGTTGTGCTGCGTGTAAACACACAGGGAACTGAACCCATGATTGTGTTTTAATGCCTTGCTCTACCGTTGGACAGCAATGCGTGGTCTGCTGTTCAACTGCTCAAAGCCAAGTCTGTTCCTGCATGGAACAGCATGCACGCACTGACTCACTCAGGCACGCACGAACGCATGGCATTATGGTGATAATTGAGTCTCATTAATTAAATTACCACACTCACCTGAGGGCCTGACTCCACCCCCTGGACTGCCTCCTCCCACTTTCTAAGAGCTTGAAACCCCACCCCGCCTAACTCATTTTATTTCATTTATTTAATTAGTATTTTATTTTAACACATTAATTATTGATATTTAACTACAATTTAGTGCTCAGTGCTGGAGCGCCATCAACAGACCAGAACTGATGTCTTCACTTCCACAAGCCTGAGGACTGTATTAGACAGACACACAGACAGACTGGAGACTGACACCGTTTTGTTCCAATAAGAAGTCTCTACAACTTTTAAAACGTACGCCAGCATACAACTGCACATTTACCATAGAAAATAATTAAGCCAGGTAGACCAGCAAACTACATTTGTAGAATGATATGGCCGTGTTATAGCCTAAATGCCAACGCAAGTTGAATATGCCAACCTGTGAGTTAGCAGAGAAAAAGACTTCTGTTCAAAACTAAGGGGAATAGGAGCTAATATAGTTCTTCATGCTTAAGAACAGGCCTTGTCTAAAGTCATGAAGGTCAAGTTCAACTGAGCCAGACTTCTGCCATCTGCCAGGTCGTCAGCTAGACCCGTTGATAATACGCCTATGTTCGTGTATACGTTTAAAAATGAAGTTGGAATATGCCAACCAGCAGCACGTAGCAGAGGACAATTGCCAGGCCAGTGGCTGGTCCAGGTCCAGAACAAACCTTCCTGGCCTAGTTAGAGCAGGAGGCCATTTGCATGCAAACCAAGGAGGCGTCTGAACGTCTTCGCCACGTAAATGGCTGATGCATTTCTCTCACTTCATTATACCGGGACATCTGCCCAAACACACGGTACCGGTCCGGTTCTACTAATCGAAACAGGTCGCTTTGTTTCTTTCAATAGGAATAGATCTGTTTTTTTTTTACAATGCTGGTTGGCAATTTTCGTTTCTGCGTTTAACGTGTTTTTTTTTTTTCTCCCGTTCTTACGAGCTTCACCTCAAAGGGCTAGCGATTAGACAATGACTGTTACCGTACGGCGCATGACGGATCAATGCGACCGACGTTGTTTATCGTTAGGACGTAAACAACACCGTGACATTTACACTCGAAACTATCACCGATACGAACACTTTACTGTTCGCGATTAAACACGCGAACCCGAGTGCTTATCTAGCCTGCAAGAGCGCTCGGTAGAATCACGTAGCTTACCGTTACTTCACTGCCCTGCACAGCCCGGTACCGGGGCCGTCCAGAGGTCCCAGTCCAGCTCAGCAAGCAGTTCCGAGTCTCACAGGCCGCGACCAACGTCGGCCGCTGGCTCGCCGTCACCTGGCCGCTTCACACCGCTGGTTCCGGGTTCGGATAGCGGATCCACTCCGCTCTCTCGATGCCGACGACACCGACCGACGTTAGCGACTGAAACCAAGGACTGGGTCGCGGTCCGGCCGGGAGAATCAAGGGTCGCTGGTGTGGGTCTCGAGGACGCGCCTCCCGGAGGTTCGTGTTGTTCTGTGTGAAGAGGAGGAGGAGGAGGAGGGCAGAAAAGTGGAGGAGAGAGAAAGAGAGAGAGTGAAAGAGAGGGAGAGAGAGAGAGAGACCTCCCGGCGCTGACGGTACCACACCGGAGTTTGTTCATTGCTACTATATCAGCTGTGAAAGGCCACCGGTGGGTCTACGACCAGTGTCACGGGCCGGTGACTAGAATGTTCAACATTTCAGAACAGAATCACACAACAGCAGATAGCCGTAGACATTAAATAGGCGATAGGCTGTTAATGGTGGTGCGGTTTGTGTCCCAAAAACGAACTAATATTTTAATGCAACAAGACATTATATCAATGGCAATATATCACTAGTCCAGTTAATCAAGTATTACTAATTGTATGTTAATTTATTGATCCTGCAATTTAATTACATACCTCAAACACATCACCCAGCGGCCGGGGACCAGTACTGCACCATTAACAGCCTAAATAAGAGCATCGGCCGATTTAATGTGCCACTGTTTTCAGTATAACTGACGATGCCAGTCCTGTTTATCCAGCTCGGGTTTTGCTGACAGCCAGTTTGCAGCTATAAACTCGACTAAAACAGGTTTACATCTAAAATGTCCGATGGTCAAATTAACCCATTACACACATTAAGGGAGATATAACAATTTCATAACTTGCACCAGGCTATAAGAAACATTTTTTCAGATAAGACAAATATAACGTGTTCAAAAGAAGAGATATTCAAATATTTATTAGTGTAAAAAAAAAAAAAAAAAGTATTAAAAAAAACTTGAATTCAAGGAGCGATTGTTAGACAGATTTCCATGACAGAGGTAACAATGTTGAATAGACCTAAATAGGCCTAAGATTAAAGCAGCATGTACAATTGCAAGACAACTGTGAAACATTTATATCCGGGTAACAGCTTATAGACACACAAATAGTTACAGTACAGATTGCAGAGCAGGAAGAGTTTTAGAATGAGACAGAGATAATCCCTGGTTAGTGAAATAGATAACATATTATCCATGGTCAGGTTACACTAGAGAGAGATAACATTATCTCTGGTCAGTTTACACTAGAGGTAATCCCTGGTCAGAGACAGTCCTGTAACTGGACAACCAAAGGTTAAAACCCACCCACTGCGTGTGATCTTGTTCTCTATGGGAGCATCTAAAAAAAATAAAATAAAAAATCTATTCGAAATCAATTCAGCTACACCCTTCATGTCAAGTCTTAAAGAAAAGTTAAAGCTTACAGTAGCAACCACAATCTGATTTCACTGTTACGCGACCAGATATCTCTAGAACTTGCGCCGTGCGATAGTGTAATTCAGAGCCCCAGCCACTAGAGGCAGTATTTAGTGACATGTTCCCAGCCACCTGGGGCCATATATAGTGATGTTTTGGAGTGCTGATAAGAGACAAGAAACACAAACCAAAACGTATAAAATATATATAGTAAGATCATAAACACTTGATTATAAAGTAGTATAACGATGATTAAACCGGTGTGAGTATAATATATATATATCATATAGTGTTTCAGAGCCTCAGACCAGTGTTTCATGTCATATTCTGCGAGTGCGTTTGAGGACACTGTCGACACAAGCAAAAATGTTGCTATGACAACGGTCACTTGTTGAAGAACTTCTTGTTGAGCAGGAAGATGAGGAGGTTGACGTTGACCTTGGCCTTGTCGAACATCTTCATCACTGCTACGCCCTCATACTGCAGCTGCAGCAGGTCCTGCACACACACACACAATATTATATTTAGTTATGGTATATTCTAAAGGAATAATCCAACATTTTGTCCCACTAGTGTGAACAGGCATATAGCGTCCCCCACGAAACACAACGGTAGACCCGATATGCTGATTTAAGTTGCTTGAAAACGGGCGTGGCTCAGGTGGGTTTCGTGACAGCAGAGGCTCGAGCACCGAGTGTTCAGACACAATAACGAAGTTGTTTCTCTAATAACGGACGCATAGTTTTACAGACTGTTCTTCTATTTAGGCCTACAAACATCACAATTCAGTATTTATTAAAACATTTTTTAATGGAGCAAGTAAAACGGTACAATGTCTGATAAAAGGGGTATTTCAGCTTGGAAAATAATTGAAAGGCGTAGAGAAGCCAAGAAGATGTGAGAATCTTCTACAATATTGTTAAGTCGTTAACTACTGTATATCGAATGAATAGAACACAGACGCGTGGACAAGTATTCAGATATGAGCAGACTGGATATTGGAATATGCTGTATATAAAGGGGGGTATATACTTTATATGTGTGTGCATGATGTACACTCCACCTGTGATTCAACACACTGTTCATCTAATTAGGGGAAGGAGGGGTTATGGACTGTGCACTCAGGCATGTTGCAGCGTCATGTAACAAGCCGACAGTCCTTCGTCTGTGGAGGCAGTGTTGGCCCGTCATGGCTGTGGTCCTACCTGGTACTTGAGGGGGAACTGCTCCATCTCCACACCCAGGAAGCGAGCTCTGACCTGGAAGCTGCCTCGCTCGGCCCCGGGGACAATGTCAAAGATCACGTTCTTGAACCTGCGGTGGGGGAGGGGGGGGGGGCAGACACACAGGACAGATCAGAACCGAACCAGAGAGAGCAGTGTGTGTGTAAGTATGTATATACAGTGGGCACCAGCATGCATACCATCACACACACACGCTGTGTTAAGTATGTGAGAGTGAGTATGTGTGTGAGTTTCTTCTCACTGAGTGGCGGGCAGGTCTTCTATCTCCAGCAGCACTCCCTTCTCTTGCAGCCGGGAGGCGCTGTAGGTCAAAGCCTTCTTCTTCCCTCGGCTGTCTGTTTTCTTATTGGTCACCTTGCTGTACCGACACAGACACACACACACACACACAAAACAGTGGATGCTATGGGGATCTCCCATAATGAGCACGTCTAAGCACAGTGCGTGCATGTGTGTGTGCGCACGTGTGTGTACCTGGCGGTCAGGCTGTCCAGACAGTAAGTGATGTACTGGGTGTAGTAGTCCACCTGCTCGCTGTAGAAGGAGCTCTTGGCGTGCAGCCGGGACAGGTTCTGCCTCAGCTTGCCTAGCTCCGCCCCCCGCCGCTGACGGTACACCCTCCTCTGACGGATGTCCTGGAAGGGGGGGGGGGGGGGAGAGGGAGAGGGAGAGAGGGGGAGGACCTCAGTCATGTGAAGGATCTCTGTGTGTGCGTGCGTGCGTGCGTGCGTGGAATGCATATATAAAGCGCTTTTCAACCTTCCGGCCTCACAAAGCGCTTCACGCGATCGCCTCACATTCACACCCGATGGCGGGCCATTCTTGGACCACAGGGAGCGGACAGGCTTGTGTGTCTCAGGAGCACCTTGACACTTGGCCAAGTGCTAGCGGGGTTCCAACCAGCGACTCCTGGATCACCTGCTGTCACCCCGCTACACCCACTGTGTGTGTGTGTGTGTGCGTGTGTGTGCGTGTGCGTGTGCGTGTGTGTGCGTGTGTGTGTGCGTGCCTTGGCTATCATGTGCAGGATCTGTGTCTGTGTGTCGGGAGGGCTGAGGACCCCCATGCTCTCCAGGCGACGGAGACACCTGATGATCTTCCTCTTCTTCTCGTCCAGGCTGAGGTTGCCGTCGGCGACCAGCGACTGGTTCCTCTTCATCTTCTCGGGGGTGCGGGCATCCCTCTGGGCGCGCTGCTGCATCAGCCCCATGTGCTGCAGCTCCTGCCCGTCAGAGGTCAGAGGTCAATGCCGAGGACAACTGTTACTCACATTATATTGATATTAATTATATGCATATTAATCAGACACTCATTTGTATTAAACACAAAAAAAAGGTAAAATAAAATAAATCCAAACAAGAAAAATTGACCAGTTAAAAAGCTCCAATGCAAAGTTTGTTCAAAAGTTTCTTCACACCACACTTAATTAAAAAATAAACTAAAACGCTACAGAATATTTTACATACCAGTATTAAAAATCAAACAGTATTGATTGTACAGTGCAATCAAATATACTTGGAAATTATTGTGAACATCTGACACCTGTCTAAAACCACATACACACACACACGCACACACCTTATGACAGCACAGCAGGGCTCTAAGCTACAGTAATATAACACATGCTACACTAGAGTATCTATAGCATTGGTGACCTGCTAATCACAACAACGTTTTAATGTTTGCTTCTATGTTTGACTACCGTCTGTAAGATGAATTGCCCTTCCGGGACATTAAAGGTTTGCTCTACTCTGCGCTCTACTCTACTCTAAATCGCTCACACACATTTTTGTCTTACGCAGACGTACAGCAGTGACAGAAAAAAGCAGAAGCAATAATTAATTCAGAGGTCTCTGTGTGTACCTGGTCATGTGAGGTAGAGGTCCTCAGCACCTCACTCAGAGTGTCTCCTGGCTGGGCCCGGATCACATCAATGATCAGCTGCTTGGTGCTGCCCCCCCCACACACACACACACAGTTAGACAGAAACACACACACACAGTGAAAGAGACACACACAGTGAGAGACAGACACACACACAGACAGTGAGAGACACACACACACAGTGAGAGACAGACATACACACATCAGACAGTGTGAGAGAGAGACAGACAGACAGACAGACAGACACAGAACAGACACAGCGTGAGAGATTGACAGGGACACAGAAGTCGAGCAGACAGGGCGGTCAGAGGATAGGTCTCACAGACACACAGAAAGACAAACAAAAATGCAGACAGACACACACACAACAAAGACAGACAGACAGATACAGAGCAATGACCGCCAGCTCCTCCACTAAACCTGCGGCAGACTGATCGAGCTGCCCCACAGTGTGGAGGTCACCGGGGGGGTGGGGAGGTCAGAGGTCAAGGAGCAGGGGCGTGCCTCACCTGAGCAGGATCCCCCGGGCGTCCGGTCGGTCGTCGCTGAAGACGTCAAACCTGCTGGTGAGAGTCAGGGACACCTCCATCTTGCCGTAGCGGGCCGTGATGGACTCTGATGTGGGCTCTGACTGAGGGCCAGAGGGCTCTCCTGGGGGAGGTATAGAGAGGAAGAGGAATCAATCGCATCAAGTCCATGTCTATCTGTCTGAGCTTGACTGGATCTGTCTGTGGGGGCGTGGTGAACCAGTTTAATCTCAGATCAGAGTCCGGACTAAACGCAATGGTGACCGTTCAATGTTTTTGCCATCATCATCATTATTATCATTATCATTATTATTATTATTATTATTAGATGCCAGCACAGCAAGGACAATGTGAATGTTGATCTATTGGGTTAGGGTCAGGTCTGATGGGTTCTAATGGTTTGTTTGGTTTGGATTTATAATTAGGTATTTTAGCAGCACTTACAATTTAGCAAGTAGGGGTTAAAGGCATCTTGCTAAAAGGATACATACATGTTGGGGTTAAGGGCGTCTTGCTGACGGCATGCATACATACATACATGCATGTTGGGGTTAAGGGGTCTTGCTAAATGGATAAATACATGTTGGGGTTAAGGGGTCTTGCTAACGGCATGCATACATGTAGGGGTTAAGGGGTCTTGCTAAAGGGATGCTTACATGTAGGGGTTAAGGGGTCTTGCTGACGGCATGTATGCATACATACATGTAGGGTTTATGGGGTCTTGCTGAAGGGATGCTTACATGTAAGGGTTAAGGGCATCTTGCTAAAGGAATACATGCATACAGGTAGGGGTTAAGGGGTCTTGCTAGAAGAGATGCTTACATGTAGGGGTTAAGGGGTCTTGCTAAAGGGTTGCTTACATGTAGGGGTTAAGTGGTCTTGCTAAAGCCATACATACATGCAGGTAGGGGTTAAGGGTGTCTTGCTAACGGCATACATACATGTATGGGTTAAGGAGTTTTACTAAAGGGATAAATACATGTTGGGGTTAAGGGTGTCTTGCTAACGGCATGCATACATGTAGGGGTTAAGGAGTTTTACTAAAGGGATAAATACATGTTGGGGTTAAGGGGTCTTGCTAAAGCCATACATACATGCAGGTAGGGGTTAAGGGTGTCTTGCTAACGGCATACATACACGTATGGGTTAAGGAGTTTTACTAAAGGGATAAATACATGTTGGGGTTAAGGGGTCTTGCTAAAGGCATGCATAAAGTTAGTTAAAGATGGATGTCTTTGATGTGATTGTGGTGGCCAGGCTGCTGGTAGCCTCTGGTTCAACACCACTGGCCTCTGATGGGCGGGGCTCTTACCGACCAGCTCTTGAAGAGAGGGGACCGTGCCCAGGTCTCGGAGGAGGACCAGCAGGGGGTCTGCGGGGTCCGAGCACAGCGAGTCCTGGTGCTCCAGCAGCAGCTGCACAGGACAGAGGGTCTTTAGCGCTCAGATATGCTTGCACCGCTAACACCGCTAACCTCGGCTAACAGCACTAGCCTCGACTAACCACTGCCAACCAATAACCACTCTTAACCTTTGATAACCTCTGCTAATCACTAGCAACTGCTAATCTCTGCTCACTGCTAACAACTAGCAACAGCTAACCACCATTAACCTTTGCTAACCACTAGCAACTGCCAACCTCTGCCAACCGCTAAACACTACTAACATTTCTTAAGAGTGAATGGTACCTGGTGCGTGTTGATGAGCTCGCTCAGACTGATGTACACGACAGGCTTGTTTAGGATGACCAGCTCAGAGTACTCGTCGATGTTGAAGCGCTCCTCTGGCTCAGGCACGTCACAGGCCGCGCGGAGGAATTTCCTGTCCGTGACAGAAGGAGGAAGAGGAATGATGTCTGAAACACGTAAATTATCCTTGAGCCTGCAACATTGCGTTGAGTATGCAGTATAGTCAGGTGAAAGGCTACGCACACAGAAAAAAATCCAACACATGCACAAATGTGACCTGGCTGTACCTAAAATAAAGCTGTGGCTCATTTTATTGGTGGAAAATTACTCTTACTGAATAAATAACCACATTTTCCCTGGAGGAATAACAGTTTCATTAAATTTGCTTACTAGGAGCGGTCATGGAACCATCTAACACCACCATGGATACCAACTGTAATCAGAAGGAGTAGTCACGTAGAATGTTCCATGGTGGTTGAGTAAAAACCTACAGTATGCATCGTAGGGGAACTACGCATTCAGTATGTAAGCAGCGTTAACTTGAACGCAATGCAGCGCGGCAAGCTCTGCGCTCCATAGGACATTAATGGAATTCCTGTGAACAGCTACGCAACCAGGACGCAAGTTGTGTCAAACGTGCCGTTAAACACAGCGAGGGAGGTCGGGGTGGTGTGGAGGAACCGACCTGAACTTGGCGTGGGTGAGGCTGATGTAGTCGTTGAGCGAGCGCAGGTGGGGGCCGTCGCCGTGGAAGTGCTTATTGGCGGCGGCGTGCTGAAGCATGCGGGCAATGGAGCCCAGGAGGCGCCGTTGCTCCGGCAACAGGACGGAGCCTGCAGAGAACTCCACCACGTCAAAGCCGTCCGGCGCCACCACGGCCGGGTTCATGTAGCGGTAGTAGATCAGGTTGCCCACGATCTGAGGGGACGCAACACTGTAGCTAGCTGGGAGACATTGTAGCTGGCTGAGGGGACAACGTAGCTAGCTAAGGGGACACTACGGCTAGCTAAGGGGGACACTGTAGCTAGCTAAAAAGGACATTGTGGCTAGCTAAAGGGACACTACGGCTAGCTAAAAAGGACACTGTGGCTAGCTAAGGGGACATTATAGGTTGCTAGGGGGACACTGTAGCTGGCTGCAGACTGAAAATAGGTGCTAGAGGGCATTGCACGTACCTTGTACAGCTCGTCCTCGCCTACTTGAGGGAACTTCTCCCTCAGGGAGTCTCTGAGCACCTTAGCAGTGTAGCGCAGTCCGTATCTGGAAGGTAGAGTACAGAAGTGCCAAACTCACAAGTAACCGAAGGGCGCAGCCATTTTAGGATTAACTGCATGTATTTAACGTGTTCAGGGTGAAGACAGAGGAAATGAGAGTCTTGTTGTGTTTGGTGGAGAGTGTAGGTTGACACTCAACACCAAACCCCATTTTTCCCCTAAACAGGTTGCTGCTGTCGGGGCTAAGGTAGCAGCAGCCCTATGGTAACTTCTGGAGCCTGGTGTGGTGATGAAGCCGAGCTAGCAGGAGGTGATGAAGCCGAGCTAGCAGGAGGCGATGCAGCCGAACTAGCAGGAGGCGATGAAGCTAAGCTAGCAGGAGACCTACGGTAGCTTCTGCAGGCTGGAGGTGATGGCGTTGAGCACGCGGTCTGTCAGGCTCTTCATGTTGATCATGGCGATGTCCATCCGCCTCTGAACCTCAGGATGGGACAGGGCCTGCTCTGCTGTGACCTCATAGGGCAGGGCACTACACAGGCAGGCAGGCAGGCAGATAAAAACAAGCAGGCAGGCAGTCAGACTAGGGCTGTCCCGAATACCATTTTACAGGTTCAGAATACTTGATGGGATTTTCGAAAGAGTGTTCGAATACTTTCTCAAAAACACCATTAAAACACTCAACTATAATTAAGAATTATAACAGAAGTAATCTTTGATTCCTAGCTTCAGCACACATGTAAACATAGCCATGCACTCAAAATTACCACTTTGATTGACACGTCAATTCAGCCAGTCAGAGCTGTCCAATAGCATATACCTCCTGTATTAGCCAATAAGAGTGTGTGTTGAATGAATAGCCTCGCTCTCTTCTTACAAACGGAGACAACTGCAATCAATTGTGTTGATGACAGTGTAGGGCAGGCAAATACTTAAGTAATTAATGGGAAAACATCCATGCATAATGTGAAAAAACGAATACTTGAATCCCAATATTTAAATCAAATACATACCCAACAAACGAATACCTGAATAATTGAATATTTGGGGCCAGCCGTACGTCAGACAGGCACACACACAGAGACCCAAACACACACAGTTCATCTGACAGCCAGACAGCTACTCTATGGCCGTTTAACATATCTGTATCCAAAGCTACTTACAAATCAGCAGCAGACGTTAATAGCTGACATACAGCAGACATGTGAGCACATACCATTCTGTTAAGAGCGATAACAGCAGCATGTCACCACAGCTAACTTAGTTATGCATTTTACAACAGCCATTACACATTAACACGCCATGTAATCCAAGGAAACAAGAAAGAAAACGTAGGTAGAATTAGCTACCAACTGTTGCCCTCTAGTGGTCAGTATGGTAAATGACGAATGGACTGCATTTATATAGCGCTTTTTCTAACCGTCCGGCCTAGAGGTGCACGATATTGATCAAATGTGATATTGCGATATTCATCATGAAAATTGCAATATCGATATTAATTTTGATATTTTAAAATCACAAAGGTTATGGGAAAAGGCATTAAAATAT
>JAOEGT010125043.1:0-11663 GCA_025447795.1 Speoplatyrhinus poulsoni
GCTAGCCTCATGAAAAAAATAAAATGTAAACATTGCGGTTTGCGGTACCGGCGGTTGCTTTCCACGGCCTGCGGTTGAGTTAGCAACACCGCGGTATCCCAATTTTGCGGTTATCGCGACAGCCCTAGTTACTAGTAAGTATTGGAATATATACTGTAGTATCTAATCAACAGATACTAGTATCTAATGAATTAGATACTAGTGTCTAACAGATATAACTAGTATCTTGGAGAATAAATGTAAAAACGGCTTGCCATATTTCTATGCATTTTACAATGGAAAGACTGTGGGCTAGTTTTTTTTTTACAGATTGAAATAAAATAAATATTATATACTGTATTATAATAACATATGTAAAATAATAATTCCACAAAGTGAATGGAGAAACTGAATTAAGAGCCAAGAATAATAAGTAACTGTACAGTATCAAATCATAAATGGTACTGCCTTTACTAAAGCTATATATTGTAACAATATAACTGGGGAAAGTATACCTATAAAATACTTTTTAATGCAATACAATATTAGTATTACTAACATATATCAGGGGTGCCCAATCCTGGAGAGCTACTGCCCTGCATGTTTTAGATGTCTCCCTGCTCCAACACACCTGACTCAAAGAAATCATTCATTATCAGTCTCTGCAAAGCCTGATTACAACATCTTCATTAGAATCAAGAGTGTTGGAAATTGCGCTTTCCGAAATTGAGAAGTAGATTTTCATTGGCTGTTAGCATTGTCAATCACAAAGTCTGTATCTGTAATTCCAGTGCGATGCTAGTGCAGTAGCCTACTTTATTTACAAATTTTTGTTTTAGTAGTAGTTTAGTAACAAATTCCTCTGTATGAGTTTAATGTCTGACTTTGTCATTGAGTTACGTAGTTGGTTGATGTGCACGTCAATCTGATCAAAACCCTCTCCTGTCAAGTAGGCGGAATTTGATGCAGTTCCAGTGCTGTGTTCCAGACTTTACGTACAGTAAGGTTAGCTCTGAGAGACTAAGACAGTGCTAACCATACAATACAGTTAGTCACTGGTGACTAGAGGTGGGGCAATATATTGATATGACAAAATACCTTATGTCATCCTTTTGTGATACGTTATCAATACACTGCCGCCAAATATCGATTTGAATTAATACATCATTAGCATACATGCGCTCAAAACAGACTAGGGTTAGGTCAATTTTAATAGATGAGTCACTACCTCATAAATCTTTGTGGTGGCGGTTGTCAAATGAATGAGGGTAAACTTGAAGAAAAAAAAAAAACATAAAATAACGCAAAGAGAGGCACCTATGGATCAATGCGCCAGTTCACCAATGCGCCGTAAATTGATTAAGGTTAAGTCTATCAGAAATTATAGCCCTGCAGTCAGGTCAAAAGTTGGTCTCTCTAAACAGGACACATGCTCAAACACCGCGGAGGGTAGGGTACAGCGTGCGTTCTCTCATCATGTTCATCTCATTATGCATTACCGAACAGTAAAATACCTCTATCACTATCTCGCCACACCCAAACAATTTGTCTGTTTATTTTAGTAGCCTATACCCAGACGCTATTACAATATAGGATATGCCTTGCAATGTATTATGCTACTTTAAATAAGGTAAACTCAGCTATTGCAAGCTAAATGTAAGGGAATACACTTTTAGTCAAATTCAACAAATATCTCCTCGCATTTTGCTATTTATACCCTCTCGTCTACCTGGGCAAACTCCAACGTAGAGGTGCTCAGCCGGGGACTTGTGAGTATCCCCACACCTGCCCGTCGCCTCACACCCTGGGCAACTCCAGAGTAGAATAAAGTCCATCCCCTATCCAGGAGAACGGTTTCAGAACCAAGACTGTGTGTACAGGTAAGCCCCACCACATTTAAATGGTAGCGCTCCACGTCCCGCACAAGTTCTGGCTCCTTCCCCCACAGCGAGGTGACGTTCCACGTCCCCAGAGCCAGCCTCTGCCACCCGGGTCTGGTCCGTCGAGGCTCCTGACCTTCGCTGCCACCCGGGTCTGGTCCGTCGAGGCTCCTGACCTTCGCTGCCACCCATATGACAGCGCACCCGACCCCTATGCTTCCTCCCATGGGTGGTGAGCCAATATGATGATATTATTATTAATCTGTTAAATAAGTAAGCTACCGTTATTGCTTAAAATACATTTAAAGCATACATTTAGTATATAAAGCACTGTACTAACGGCATGCCGGAATTACAGACAGACTTGTGAATGACAATGCTAACACTAACAGCCAATGAAAATGACTACCCAACTGTTGTCGAGCTTACAGGTGTCTATATATCAGACTATCTGCAAAGTTGTGACATAGTGCTAATGGCCATTAAAGGCTGAGACTAGAGGAAGGGGAATAAGTCCTTCTTACTCCTCAGCCACTTCACTACCCACATCACCCACTAGAGTGGTTCAAACAGCCAGCTTGAAATACAATTAGCGCTGAGGTGGGGAGCATATTTGCGGTTCTGGGGGAGCTAAAATAGAGTGTACCTACAAAATGAGCACCTAGAACACAATATTGCATTGTGCCAGCACAGAAAAAGCCATAGCGTCTTTTGAAGTAATAGTGTGAAGTAATGACAGAAGAGGCACTATAGTTGACAAGCACCTCTCCTCCCCACCTACTGAAAAGTCCTTGAACATAAGAGTTTACCGCCACAGGAGGAAAAGAAAGCTACATACAGTTATCCATTTGAATGCCTTTTCACTTTTTCTGAAATAATTTGATGGCTCCAAAATATGTTTTTCATTCAGCCAAAGGCAATAAATCATTAGGCTAGCTGTTCAACAACGCTGCCCACTGTGGCCTTGAAGGCAGAGACAAAAGAGCAATCAGAAACACAATGAAATGAAAGAACAAAAAAAGGCCATCTAAACTGGTGGAAAATATCACTGCAGTTTTCTCCTAAGGTAGAGACACATGGTAGAGACCAAAGCCATTCTTTTTGGCCATAGAGTACAACGCAATATTGTGTCTGTCCCATCCATATCCATTGTCACTTTATATCTGATGATTACAGATAATGTAGACTATATGGCTGCAGTTTACAGGTCCTACATTGACGAGGATTTAAATGTGTTTGACACCATCCATTTCCCCCTTCCCCTCTCTCAATTATACAACACATAAAGACATTTTGTTTGGAAGGGATATGCATTTTCTTTCTTTCTCTCTCTCTCTCTCTCTCTCTCTCTCTCTCTCACAAATCCACATATCGCTCAATAAACTGGATGTGTGTGGAGTAAATTAATAAATCAATAAACCAGTTGGAACAGCATAGCAATTGAAAGTAAAACGACATTTGTACTTCTTGCAGCTCAACTTTTCAAGCTGTCATTGCAGGGCCTATACATTACGTGGCTGTCAGCTGATTGGATTAGCAAAGCTAGGCCTAACCGGTGTTGACAGGTAGGTAGCTCAGACTGACCTATGCAGTCCTACCAGGGCTGTACCCCCCCCACCCATACCCAGAGCTGCTAGCTCATTATAAATACTACCCAAACTATCCCTGACTCATAGTAGTACTGCAGTAGTCTTTTGCTACAGTACACTTCATATATTCACAAGTGCGTTACCAACTCTCTCTTGCCAGAGAAGAGTAATATGTGGAACCAACTAGAAATGTAAGGTGTCACGCCACGGACCTAATACTGTATACCAATTGCCTTAGATACTCAAAATTCAAATCACTCAGCAGAAACAAACAATGGCAATTCTACTATGAAAGCAACGAATAACATTCTTAAGATGAATCGGCTCCATTTAAAAAAACTGCTTTTGGACAATCAGCATTTTCAATCAGAGCAGCAGATACATTCTCCCATCAATTCCAATCCATGTCAGGGGATGCACAAGCTTCAGTATTATAATAACATGGCTCAAAACAAACAAATCATGTGATCACTGATCTCAAGGAAACTTTGTATGGAAGCATATGTTGATATTTTTATGGTACATAAATTAAAGTTTTTCTATATGACTTTCTATCACTAGATGACACAGTAAATGCACTGGCATCTCAAACCATAACAAATTATTCGTGGGCCACACACACACATTTTAACACAAAGGGAGTGTGATTTTAGTCTCAGCTCAGGATGCAATTACTCCACCTTATCTTTAAATAGAAAATAGTGATTTGCTCCAACTATATAACTATAACTAATATATATATATATATATATATATATATATATATCAACATTTGAAATGTTGTTTATACTACCTTTTAAAAACAACATTTAATGTGCATAGAATTGGATGAATATAGACATGATAAGTGTAGTCTCTGTTTAGTTGTAGAAACATTTACCAAACTGTGCACAGCTGTGGCCCACATCCAAACATGGCCTCCAGTGTCAAGAGCAAAGCTCTGCTAGACAAATTGATTCACTTAGAAAAAGGAAAGCCAAACATTGTCCAAACAGCACAGGAATAAAGCAGATTTTGTATTGATGTAGTGCTCATCAAGGCAACCGATAGTTATGGGATGGACCATTTTAAAGTCTTCATTGACAACTCCACAAAAAGTTGATATATAATAAGTCATTACCCATGCCAACTTTCTGTAAAAATATGATACTCCAGTTTTACAATATATCTTGCATGTATACTACAGGTTTAGGTGGTGTAAAATACTGTATGAATGTCTGCTGGGATGAACGAAACTATGAGCTGCCCTTTCTGGAGGCGACACTAAATAGTTTTGAATAAACACTAGCAAGATTACAGGAAACAACTTTAAATCTATTTAATTATGATTAATAACTAGCTATGTGTTCCTTACGACATGGCATTATAACCGCTGGGGCGTGAACTATATATAAAGCTTATTGTGCTGTTACCTTCCAAGCTGTCACTGGAAATTTCGATCTAACAACGTGAGCATTTCACATTCGTAGCTACCGTAGCCAAAACAGCACTAGTTGAACCGTGCGTCAAAGCGCAAGTGGACCGTCGATGGCTACTTCCACAATGCGACGTGTTATGCGCGAAATGATTTTCAAACACCACAATCCCATTGAAGATCAATAAATCACAGCTGTCTTACCATGACGTTTCCCTGCATTTTTGCTGTCTCGATCAGATTTTTCTCCTTCATTTTTCTGCCGTGTAAATAATCTTCCTCTTAACAGATACTGTAGCCTATGGGCGGACTTTTTGAACCGCTAGTAGCTCCCAGTATCCACCAGTTCCCTGTGAGATACAAGACTAGTGATCTAGTTCCACATAAATGGGAGGGCTTACAACTCTACGCACACATCTACAACGTGCACGCTGTTAAAACAATATAATTCAAACACCGTAGGCTATATTTCCCCAAAAAGAATATGAAATTATAGGGTGAACAAGTTTAATAGCTTTTTAACATTGTAGGCTAAACATTACACATCATCAGTTCTGGTGTCATCACCAGCCTCGGGTAAGATCACGGAGATATTCCGTTCCTTTCACCGGAACGGGACATGCCCAGTTCCTCTGCTTTGCCCAATTGGCAGTCGGTGCGTGTTGCCGTGCGGCCACCGGAATAAAGACATCATTTCAATTACGATGGATAGCACGTAAAACTTAACGACGGTAAACAGTAGGCTAGCCTAACCACTGCTGAAGCCTTTTTAAAATGTTATTTATACACTAGAAACATAAGAATATGTGAGATTCCATGCATAGGCTATTTAAATTCAAGACAGCATGATTTTTTGTACAGTACTCTAGCTTGTAACACTTGTCTACTTTAAAAGGTACACTACTCAATTTGTGGTCAGAATTGTCTTTGTAGTTGAAACCAGTATTACAAAAACTGATTTTATTACTGACCATGGATGCATCTTCCACTGTATATTAACAACATATAACCCTATGCTATAGTTAATCTTTAAATGTTGTAGTTTGTTAGTTTAATATGACATATGTAGATATAGTCACTGTGTAGCCAACTTATATTACAATGTAGGATCTTAGCGTAAATAACCAATGCGTGAAATTACATATCTATTTTTGTTGTTGTAAATTGTGTATGTTACATATCGTAACTGTTGAAAAGTGGTCCCATCCCAACAATCTGTTTGTAAACCAATTTTAATCAAGATGAATGCAATAAGTTTGGGGTCCCCTGCTGGAGCTGCTGCCCCCGCGATCCGACTACGGATAAGCGGATGAAGATGGATGAATGGATGGATGAATGCAATAAATTGGTAATTTTATTAGTTAAATATTCCTTGCATTACAAGCTGACAAACTTTGACGCTGTTTATCAATTGGCAGCCATGCTGTGGACAAAAGGTCAGAGGGCATGGGGCATTTCAAATGATACAGTAAGTACTGACATTTTCAATGGTTTAAGTTTAGATGCTATTAAGTGATAGTGTGTGGTACAGTAACCATATAAAAATTTTGGATGGGAACAACACAATTAACAAAATATTCCTGTGTTTTAAATGCTGGAGGGCTACTTTTTTTCCACAGTCTCATTAAATATGATTCAATTTTATTAGTGAGAAATCTGCAAGCTGTGACACCAAGATATACTGTACCATGTTGGTTAGCTAAACCTGTCAAGCGTTTTCTATCTATTATCTACAGCCTGTGTTTTGAACAGCCTGCTGTACAAACACACAGGGCCATAAAGTGACGGGACGGGACTTTCCCTGTGCCAGGAACAATACCAGTGTGCAGCTTGAATTCAACTGTCCGCAAACACTTTCAGACAGAAGTAAACTTAAGTCGGAGTCATCTATAGCAGTAGTTTCCAAACAACATTTGCAAAAACGAATTTAAGCATAACCCACATACAAATGCATTGCACAAATCTTTTTACCCTGAACATTCTTTACGTATGAATGTAGGACGGCTGGCTGCAAGAATGCCCCAAACTTACAGCAGTGTGCCGACACAAACCCACCCCCTCCTCCTGCCAGGACAGTGCACAGCATGTCACGCATAAATGAAAAACCTCACTGTCGGTATTAATTACTGGGCCAAAACAGCTGGGCCGTGCCATCAAGCTCCCAAAACAACTGGCTGAACTGCTGACAGAGGCAAAACAGAGAGATGCGAGAATAGTGGGTTCTTTAATTGAAACCTTTTGATGATAAAATAAACAACCTTTGGAATGCAGCCAGACTGATATTGAAGAGCTGACATTATTGCAGAGCCGATATTGTCATATCACACATTGATTGAGTCTGTGTATATTCTCACATATATATTTACATAATGAATGTCTGTAAAGCTGTGTAATGCAACTTGCAGGTTAATAATATGAGGTTTATCCATACATCCATCATATTGACTGTGTATCCATTAAGGTCCCGGTGACAACAGGGTCATCAGAGCAGCCCAGGTATCCCTGTCTGCAGCAACATCCACCAGCTCCTCCTGGGTGATCCTCAGCCGCTCCCATATAGTCCCTCCAGCGTGTCCTGGGTCTACTGCA
This sequence comes from Speoplatyrhinus poulsoni, assembly GCA_025447795.1. Classification (NCBI taxonomy): domain Eukaryota; kingdom Metazoa; phylum Chordata; class Actinopteri; order Percopsiformes; family Amblyopsidae; genus Speoplatyrhinus; species Speoplatyrhinus poulsoni. The sequence goes on from JAOEGT010125043.1 coordinate 7,452, forward strand.
GGGTCTCCCACCAGCGGGAGGCGACCAGGGGGCATCCTTACCAGGTGCCCAAACCACTTCAGCTGGCTCCTCTCAATGCGGAGGAGCAGCGGCTCTACTTTGATCTCCTCCCGGGTCACCGAGCCCCTCACTTGATCACAGAGTCCGCCCAGCCGCCCTGTGGAGGAAACTCATTTCGGCCATTTGTATTCGCGCTCTTATTCTTTTTGGCACTATAAGCTCGTGACCATAGTTAAGGGAGAATGTAGATCAGCCAGCAAACTGGCTGATCTACATAAGGCAAAGAGAGATTTGCCTTACAGCTCAGTTCCCCCTTCACTATGACAGGGTTGTATGCAGTTTAGGAAGGAAATAATAATAATAATAATAATAATAATAATAATAATAATAATAATGATTATACATTTCTCAAGCAAAGGGCATCTTACACACATACAGTAATGTTCAAAAACGTTACAGTAAACAAATATATAAGCAGCAAATAAACCAAACTACAGGTTAAAAGCTTTCGGGAAAATTTGGGTCTTTAGAAAAAAAATCAACTGTTTGCATGTTGAATGTGTTGGGGGAGCATGTTCCAGACCCTATAGGAGCTGAGCAAGAAACATTGCATGTTTTCCAGCACCTTCGGGTATACAGTAATTAAGTATATTTGCCACAGCTTGTCTGATAACCTTATTTGAGGGATCTATGGTAAAATGTATATGCTTTTCATTAGTGGCATATCATTATTGGACAATCCAGCATAGTCTACTTTGGAATTTGTTTAAAAGTATACTACTGTACATAATGTCTCCTCAGAAGAGAAGGAGCGGTGTAAACGTAGACTCCTTTACTTTGCATCCTTTACAAAATGTTGATGTCAGATAGGGGCACTTTTCATCATGCTTAACCAACTTCCTAATGCATTTAATTCCTATATATATACACTGAGAAACAGCTAGCAGCTACACTGAAAACATTGTCCTACTTCTAACTTTGACAGGTGAACTCCCCTTAAACCACGATAGTCCTGCATTTCCTGGCCCCAACCCCACCACTCTATTCTATATTAGACACCAGAGGCCCAGTTGGAATTAAAGTGTGCGTGAGTATGGAGCAGCCAAGGACATCTGTAGTGACAACACAGGGCTACACACAAACAGACTGCAGCTGTCTGCTGTTAAGAGGCACGGAGGAAATAGCTGGTGAGGTTCAGAAGACCCATGCAACAGCAATAGGGCCAGATAGCATATAAGCTAACAACATTAGAGAGGATCTGGGATGGACCTGACTGGCTGATGTCTCCTGCAGTTAACTCTAGGAAGGCCAACACACTCATCGAGTTTAATTTGAAAAGGTCCCATATCAACCAGTTTCATTAGTTCTAGTACTACATAGCATTCCATAAGGTCTAATATTTTTTTTTTTAAATGTCCCATTATTTTTCAATCATATTCTGTGTAGTGATGTTCCCTCCAGCTGAGCAGATGGCGTTGGTGGGTGTTGTCAATTTTCTCACATTCCCCAGCCTGATTGGCTATCTGAAGGGGAGAGACCAATAGGTCGAAGAATATTGGTTGCAATCTAGAACCTAAGTCTCACCTGACTGGCTTGTTTAATGCAGATTTTCAATGTAAAATTATGCCATAAATTGCATGTTAAACAAAACTGGCAATTTTTAGACAACGAGACAGGGGGCCTTCAAGTTTTGGCTATAATGATGAAAGTTGTACAACCTTTATAGATCAATATTCAATTTTTTCAATTGTTATTCATTTACTTAACATTATTATATATTGTTATTAATAATACTGTTTTGACACAAGTTTAGATTGGCTTTGTTGCATCACTAGGCGTGACGTGACAAACAAGTGAATAAGAAGTCACAGCAATTATCCTCCATGACAAACACAGCTGGGCTCCTCTGATTACGAATCAATACTTTCATTATCAACTCTGTTAATCAATATTACATTCATCACTACTCTCATTCCTGACCCCACACCTCATTGCAGCCTTGGAGATTTTACATACAGTATGTTTAAAAGTCAGACGTACTGTATTAGGAGTGATGTAAATGGAAACATGTTTAAAAGTCAGAAGTACTGTATTAGGAGTGATACAAATGGAAACATATGTTTAAAAGTCAGACATACTGTATTAGGAGTGATATAAATGGAAATAGTAAACCTTGATTGGACTGGCTTTGGTAACATAAAGAAACATGTTAACACATAAACATATACAAATGAAACCTTAAAACACACAAAAGGTGGTAGTTGGTTTGTTTGTCATAGCACTTTTTGATTATTTGATTTCAAGGCAATGTTATTTTAATTTCATAGTTTTAAGATGATATTTTCTGTGTTAAAGCTGCACCAGAACTCTTTGACTGCGACAAAGGAAGCACATCTGAATCATTGCATGCAGGCGTATAACACATTTTCTTCATTCCACATACAGTACCTGCTCTCCCCAGATAATCAGCTCAGTGTTCCATTATAAATTTACTCTTCCATTGTGTTATACAGCCGCAACCCCAGGTTCCCATACCGTATGCACCAGCTCAGTGCTGAATTTTAAATGTAAGGAGGGTGTAGAGAACAATGCTGTATATATGGGGAGGGGTAGAGATTAGTGCCAGCCACTCAGGGAGCACAGGCACTCTTAGTGTTTCAAATCGAGAAGTGTTTGTTTCATTTGGTTCGCTCCCTTCTTTAGTTCTTTAACTTTAAAGTTATTTCTTTGATATAACTTAGATGTGAGTTATATAAAAGGTTTTCATCTTTAGCTCATTCAATTCAAGTGAATAATAATGTGAAATATTCCATACCTTGACTGACCTTTTTCTTACACTTAGAATCTCCCTCCACAGATCTCCTTGTTTGAGCGCACATTGACTGCCTGGTTGATGGACACCATTTTGTGTCTATACTATTGAGCTGCATAGGGACCTGTGTATTCAGTGTTTGTATCCTGAGAAGACAGCTTTTATTTGTGTCTACAGACACTCCTGGTTGCATCCAATCAGATGGGAGGAAGGGGGGGTGGGGTTAGGTCATTAAAATCCTTAATGAACTCAGCTTTAGATAAATGTTGCTAGGCCAGATTGCTGGAGATCTATTAGTGTGTAAGCAGGGTCTGATTTATAGAGGTACAAAATAAAATGCAATGACTTAATATTCCCAGAAGAAAACTTACTTACAGTATATGTATTTTATAACGATTTTAATATTTATAAACAACACATGGAACACAAACTCACTGAAATCAATGAACTGATATCAAGGAAATTATATATTCTGGCCAATTTTGACAATCATCAACATTATTATTTAATGTTGTGGATATATGTGTTTATGCTGTATAGGTCCATTGTCCATGTATGCACAATTATGGAGAAGAAAGAGAATCATCACTGGCAAAGCTTGCATCAATACTAGGTACAAACATATCGCAGACATTGCAGAAATGTTACAAAAAGACATGTTTTGGCTGGATAAGATATCTGTGGTGTATATAGGGGCTTTGTACAGTATGTTTCTATTAGTGTAGGCCTTAGTGTTTCACCTCTAAACTGAACTGTTTTGATGAGATATTGATCAGAAAATAACCCAAGGTCCAGTTAAATCTGTTAAATCTACACCTTCTCTTGCCAATACATACACACACAGCGTTATTATTTCTTGTTTGTTTACACTTCACCCTCAACAGAATCCAGTGAACCGTTCTAGTCATTGCATGATACTGGATACTGCACACCATGTCAGCTGGTTCTGACCACATCAGCGCAGTGTAATCCTTCTAGTTGTCAGCGGGAAAATGAGAAGAAAAGTTACCGTCACTTCTCCCAACTTTAAGGAGACGCCCGCCTCCACCACGTCGGAGGTGCAGAGGAGCACATCTGAATATTAATGGCGTGGTTGCCTTGAACAGCAGGCGTATGTCAGGAACGCGGATCAGAGTCATTATTTTAACCTGCGCACGTCCGTTCGGGAACACGCTGATGAAATCCTGCTCAGCACAGCAGCTGGCTGCAGCTAAAACTCTCTCACCTCAACAGTTCAAAAGGACAGCAAAGATAGAGAGAGAGAGAGAGAGACAGAGAGAGAGAGATAGAGAGAGAGACCTTCAACCAAGCCTTTATTGGCACAATTCTCTTCTTACAGCAAAAAGCTTAAAACAATGTTTAAATGAAGAAATATATATATATATATATATATATATATA
>JAOEGT010125054.1:0-11663 GCA_025447795.1 Speoplatyrhinus poulsoni
CTCTGGGCATGGAGGCGTTGACTCCAGTTATAATGGTGGACATGGTGAGCACAGTGGTAATACCTGAAACACACGGAGAGCATACTGTTTATACGCCCGGTGAGAGCGGACTAAACCAGACCTAACGTGGTCAACGGGCAAAACCATAATCACTCATCACTAGATGTTATGATGGAGAGGGACCTGTTTTCTTTACCATCATACCAATAATATAAACGGCAAGCTTAAAAAACACATCGCTAAACATTTCCCAGCTGACTAACGCTGGCACATGTAACAGAAGTGTTGATGAATGTGTGTTGTCTATCTATATTATATACTGTATGATATAAACCAGCTTGTGTGTAATGTGTGTTAAGTGGTGAGTGCAGATGAAGCACTGAACCGGCTGCATGCCGGTGGTTGGTACAGTACACCGTGCAGGTACAACGGGAGGGAAGCCACTGCTGAGGCGACGTTACATGCTGATGTGACATTACGGCCACTTAAGCAAACCGCTAACCAGCAGGAGACTGAGCCATTCAAGTCAAGTCAATTATTTCTTGCAGACATTGATAGAAAGAGAGTTTAAAGACAAATGACTTTGATCAAACACTGTAGGCTACTGCACAAAATAATAAAATACCAATAACAGACAAAGGCATTCTTCGTTAGTTTTGAGTGAATGGCTAAAAGGCTTCACGGCTTCTTACCCAGAGGAACCCGGGCAGGCACGGCCCTGTGGTCGATCCAGAAGGACACCCAGGACAACATGACCATCAGTGTCGCTGGGAAGTAGGTCTGCAGCAGGAAGAAGAAGATATGGCGCCGCAGGGTGAAATTTATGTACAGGCGGTTGTACCAACCTGGTGGGGCGTGAAACGCACACACGTCAAAGTCACACCGTGACCATGTCAGAAATGTGACGGGGGATCAGTTCTAGTACCTGTGCTGCTGTAGAACGCTAGCTTGCTGGTTGTATGGAACTCCTGGACGAGGAACTGGGACAGGGAGATCCTGTCGTCAGTGTTCAATGATTTGTTCCCTTCCTTCCAGTACAGCATGAGGTCGTCATCTGTGTATGCATCTGGGAAGGCATTAAAACAGGGTGTCTGTTAGATATCAACCTGGAAGAGCACTCGTAGGCAGAGTGGTAGGACAACTGTGACAATACTCCAACCCAGAGCCATGTAAAGAGAGAGTCGCGCATCTCCGTCCACTTCAATAGACAGTTTTTTGACAGCAATGGCAGATCGTGGAGCTTCAAAATAGTTCCCGGACGTTAGCCTAAATACTAAAAGTACCTTATAAAATTTATTTTTAATGTAAATCAATGCTACGAATTACCAAAAATTGAAGTTTTATATGTATATCGATTCAAATTGCCCACCAAGCACTTCCTGGAACTATTGTGCCATAGGTTTTGCCTCTCCATGAAACATGGAACCATTCAAAATGTATAACTTCCGTTGGCGTTACTCTCTCTTTCCATGGCTCTGCCCCAACCCAGGTGCACAACTAGATCAGTTAACAGTGACAATATCAGCGCATAGCCTACTGTATGTTTACATATGACACTAGCATAGCATTGTGATTAGTATTATATATTCATAATTATCTTTGGTGTGGACACAATGTACAAAGAATTGCACATAAAGGACATAATGCTGCATAGTGCTTTACATGTATGCACATCAAAATATTTTCCTTTTTCTCTCCCATCAGCAGTATTTTCTCAGTATCATTGGGTTAGTTGTTAGGTTCACGCTCCAGCAAGTCTTTGGTAACTCATCTATGTACAAATGGGTGATAATGCATAGCATAGTTTGTATTAGCTTTGTATTCTGATAGTAGAAGGCGCATTCATGTCCAAGGGCAGACACACCATGAATCCCAATCTGGCACCTCACCCACAATATATTTTGATACTGATTTAAATGTTGTATCAATGAGGGTAGGTAGATCTAGCCAGATTATTGCTATAGTGGAGGTGGACATTTAAAAGTTCACCAACACTAGTGTCTGCCCATTTAAAGGGATTGCATATGTTCCAGTAGCATGTGCATGTAATGTAAATGAAAGGCTTGACTTCACCCATAACACCTTAACATGCTAACACCTTTAACTTTAGCACACTTGAAAATATGGTGGTGTTAATGCATAAGCCAATGGCTGAGGGCTGATATTTGGGCAGAGGGGAGAGCATAGTTGAGAGAGCAGAGCTATAGCCTATTGATTTAATTATCTAAATGTATTATGGCAGTAATTATGAAAATACCCTTAAGAATCTAGGCTTTTACAGGAACTGAACATTTTTGGTTAGTAATGTACAACCAAAACATAAATAATAGTAATAAACAGACCTATGTGAATATGTGTGTTATAGACCACAGAAACACATCTTTAACCAGTCAAATTAAACGCCAGTTCATGTAATGTAATAGGATTGTAATAGCATAGGAAATACTTACAGCTTTCTATCTCCAGTGAGCATGTCTGGGTGTCAAGGGGGAAGCGGCTGAGATCCATACTACACATGGCCGTGACTGTGACCCTGCATGGACAAGCGCAGCACATTCATGTGCCGTATGCATTAAACATTAAGTATCAAATAGTAATTAGCATCTTCGAAGTATGCTTATAACCTGTGCCATCAAACCCAGACCACATATGTCTGCCTACATACCTGCCACTCACGTACAGTAACTCAAACCATATCTGCCTATCTAACAGGATGCCTATGCATACTGGCTGTGAAATTATTCACAAAGCACTCCCTAGCAGCCTCTAGTGGTCAGAAAAATAGAACAATATGCTCTTGGGATGCGGATACAGATGAGTATAAGCTTCATAGTAAATGCCTGCATTCTTCAGCAAATGGGTGCAGAGCTAGATCTGTATGTGCAAGTTACTGTATAGTAGGTATTTGCTGTTAGGGCTCAGGGTCCTGTGTCATTCTTGCTCATGCTCTACACAACAGACTCCAGGTATGACTCTGGAACATCACCACGTCACCAGACGCTCTCCGACGAGGACGAGAACAGAAGCCCAGAGAAGAGCTTGTGTGGTGTGACAGCAGCAACGTAGGAAGACCAAGATGGTGGTGGACCTCTGTCGGAACAGGAAGCCACTTCCAATGCCAGTCACCATCAAGGGTGATGAGGGTGCACCTGGACCCACACGGATTCTCCTGAGGAGGCTGCGGTCCATGTGTGTGCACTGTAGTAGCTAATGCACTATTCCTTGCAGCAGTGAGCTGGGGTTGTGGCATCAATACATACAGACGCCAACAGACTGAGCGAGCTACTGATGAAGGCCAGCCGTGTTGTAAGGCTGGAGAGGGACTGCTTGGCTAGGCTGTGGCTGTGAGGCGAATGAAGGGGAATGTCTGCTCCCTCACAAATAAGCCTGCCCACCCCTCTCTACGTCTCCACAGTGCAGCATGCGTCAGTCTCAGCCCAACATGATTACACACTCTTCACATTTCACTGTCATCTCATTGATAGAACAAGTGCAAACTGGCACAGTTTACACTAGGCCACTTTATTCTGCAAATTAGGTCAATCTATATAACATACAGATATACATCTTTAACGATTTGTAATATTGCTGCTATACAGTATATTATTCCTGTGGTATTTGTGCTCTACTCTGAAGTTTTTACCTTGCATGTTTTGCATTTTTTTCTGTAAACATTTTGCAACTCTGGGAATCAATATAGTTCTATTATATTGTATTATATTCTAATTTTGGTTGGCTTTGCGCATTGAACTTCTTATATATAATGCATTTCTGGTGGAGTCATGTTCACTTATGTTCACACAAGCACGCATTTTATCATCTAGCATCTCCTCAGCACCATTGTGCTTCAGTGCATACTGGGATCATAGAGACGATAGCTGACGATAGTACTGTAGATAATCCAGCTCACTGAAGCTACTGTACACGGTCTGCTAGCAAGACCTACAAACTGTCAGCCTCTCTCGCCAATCTGCCACATTGTGGAAAATCTCCAATCCCTGAAAGATTAACCCATGCCATGTGAAGAGCATGCAGTTACAAATACAGTATGATACGTAATTCTGCCATATACTGCAGATTGAAAAATAAGTGAAGCTCCAACATAACCACAGCTTTGTTGACATGTACGAAATGTCCTATGTCTATGGTGGAAATATATTTTCTAATAATTCAAATAAATGTAGGCCCATTTTAAAGGTACACTACTTAATTTACAGAATTCCCAGAATAAAACAGATGTTGTTTTGATATGAAATCCTTATCTACCCTTCTGCAAAATATTTCCACACTAGACTGTTGTGTTTCAACCATCATGGGGCTGATATCTGGGGCTATAATGTGGGTATGTCTATATGGGACACTATAAATCAATTTACTACCATAAATCCAGGAACATTTTTACTATTTCTTGCAAAATGGAAATGTATTTATCCTTGAATTATAGCAACATTATAAAATTACTGGATTACACTGCACCCTAAGCAATAATCTGCTTTAACCTTGGTAATACAAATTTCTCTGTACACCTGAAAGTCAAAACAACAATTATGGTTATTAGAATTTATGTTGACATATGATTACCCAATGAAATACACCACCATTAGTATATGAAATAATCTGCAGTGTCCCTGAATTGTCAGAGAATGAGAAATACATGTACATGCATGAAGCTATTGTCAGCAGTGAATTACTGTACCTTAGACTGTAAAGGACCTTGCCATCTGGATAGACCCGTAGCATGACATTATCTGTGGTGGTGTCATGGGTGAACGACTTCTTGGAGTGCACAAAAAATATGTCTGGCACCCAGATTTTCTTTACTAGGCGCCCGTCAAAGGTCATGCTCTGGTTTTTGTTACTCCGGAAGGAAAGCCGTTCATCTTTCCAGTAATGTCTCAAATACAGTGTCATTGTAAAGTCCTGCAAAACAGTTTACATTCATTGCAAAGACATATGGCATAATAGAAGAATGCATAGATTCTTAAAGGATTTATATAATCATGTCTGCAACAAGATGTTGCACTAAGCACTAGGATCAGACCCTGGGGCAGGATGGTCTAGTGGTCTGGGTTTTGGGATCCCAGTCGCAAGGTTGTGGCTTCAAACCCCAGTGTTGACCTACTTTGGTGTGTGAATGTTAGGCAAAATACTGTTAAGTACTTTGAGTGTCTGGAAGGTTAGAAAAGCGCTATATAAATGCAGTCCATTTAGATAGACACATTCAGAGGGAATGTGATTTCTGTTATATTAATATTTAAAATAGCGTTTATGACTAAAGACTGTTTTTTTCCCCATTATTAAAATATATGGGACTATTTTCTCAGCATTCCAATAGCAAACTGTTTCATTATGTGTGCTTTGGGTGCACTATGTGTGCCTAGTGTCTTTGGAGATAACACATACCATGTCAACCTCTGAAATCGTATCCAAACTTTCAACTTGAACATCAACTCCAACTGGAACTGCTGGACCTAGACGTATAATTTACAAAACGTTATGTAGGACTGTAAATTAAAATAATATGCTAGTTAAAGAAAAATATTCAACAATATTTTAAATATATATTATTAAAAAACATACTACCTGAAACATTCAAGCAGTATTATTTTGTAGGAGGTTAAAAGCAAAAATGCATACTGTATTATATCCTTCTGTAGATTGTTTGGGTACAGTTAGTTATTATTTATATAGACCTAACACATACTCTACATTTCCTTGTCATAGTAATTTGTGTCATAGTTACTTGTGTCCTAGTAAGTGTTGTCAAACCTTGGAACAGATATTTCCATTATGTTAATCCATAAAACAACCTAAATAGGCGACCCCCCCAACCCCTACCCACGACTGTTTGTGACGCAGACACTGCATAGAGGTTTACAGGCTTTTGTAGCCTTCAAATGTAGCAGATTAGAGAGGGTTTACTGAAACATAAAGCTATACAGACTGGTGCCTACTGGTAATTCATCACAGCAGCAAGTCATAATACCAGTCAGGCATAATGCTAGGCTAATGCTAGTTATGTCACCCATTCAAACCAATGCATTTAGCATTCCTATTTCCCACACTGACATGATGATGCAGATCCGGGAAAGGGGGATGGGGGATCAATGTGAAAAGTCTAAATGATCACAAGCTAAGAGATTGTGAGTCAAGGTTGTATTTACTCTATTAAAAAGTCAAACCTCTCACCTCCAAAGCCTGGTCGCATTGTAAAATCATGATCATCTATACTTAGCAGTTGTTCAGACCTCGGTACCAAGGTTTTAGTAATGTCAAGGCTCCTCTTGTATATGGGGCTGGTGGAGATGGTTGGACACAAACATCTTATCATAAAATAATGATTGGTTGATGTTGATAGAACTGTTGACAACTTAGAGGCATCCTTAACTCTTGTTGAAACCCTCAGCTCTCCTTACTTAATTAAAGTTAAGTAATCCATCATTTGCAGACCATCCATGTTGTTCATCCACCACTGGCTTCCATTGTTTCATACAAACCAAGAAGGTGCAACGCCAGCCACCTCCTCTTCTGCTAGTATGCATTCTCAAATTACTCTGGTTTGCAAAATGTTATTTATTTATTGTTATATTTTAACATGCAAATATGAAGCTATACCTCTGAAGCAAATGGAGTATGAAAAACAAACAACCGATAGTTTATGGTCCATTACAAACAAGGCATTATTATTTTATGTGACGATATAACATTGAGACATAGAAGTTACTGAATTAAGGGTTTAACAAAAGTGAAATACCTTTACAGTAAATCACCAAACTACCACACTTGTACAGTATCATTATTAATTACTCAATAAGCATTATTCCTTAATAATCTAATAATTCCTAATCCTGATAGCCATTAAGACTTCTATGATGAAGTGTGTAGTAGATAAACCATTCACATTCATACAACCTTGTTAACCTCATGTTTCTTAAGGTTAATAATGAATTATATTCGATTTGACTGGTTGCATGCAACAATAGCATGAATGCTGATATCTAGCCTCTTTCATAATGCTATTATGACCTATAAGAAACATACCTGTCAATATTTTTGTGTCCCAATGTCAAAGGAATTTCCCTTTTTGATCTGTCAAAAAAGAAAAAGAAAAGAGTTCTTATGCAAGAGTTCTTATGCAATGTAAAGCAGACACAATGTACAGGGTTAACTAATAGATTATATAAATACGTATGAGTAAGCAAGCCCCTGGCTGAGTGCCACTACGTTGGAGTTTACCCCGGTAGACGAGAGGGTCACCTCCCTGCGCCTGGGGGACAAACTCTGACTGTTGTCTGTGCATATGCCTCAAACAGCAGTTCTGAGTATTCTGCCTTCCTGGAGACCCTGAATGGAGTCCTTTAGGGGACTCCATAGTTATACTGGGAGACTTCAACACGCAGATGGGCAATGATGGAGACACTTGGAGAGATGTGATTAGGAGGAACGGCCTCCCTGATCTAAACCCGAGCGGGCATTTGTTGTTAGACTTGACTAGACTCTGATAGTCATGGATTGTCTATAACAAACACCCTGTTCGAACATAAGGATGCTCTTTAGTGTACGTGGTATCAGAGCAGCGTAGGTTGAAGGTCGATGATCGATTTTGTGATCGTATCATCTGATCTGAGGCCGCATGTTTTGGTGAAGAGAGGGGCAGAGATGGCTACCGACCACCATCTGGTGGTGAGTTGGGTCAAGGGGTGGTTCCCCTTTTCAAAAGGGGGACCAAAGAGTGTGTGTCAATTACAGGGGTATCACACTACTCAGCCTTTCTGAGAGGTGGGTTCGACTGAATGTTGAACCTCAGATTGAAGAAGAACAATGTTGATTTCGGCCTGGTACAATGGACCAGCTCTTTATTTTTGCAAGGATCCTAGAGGGGGCCTAGGAGTATGCCCTTCCGGTCTACATGTGTTTTGTGGATCTGGAGAAGGCGTATGACCGGGAGATACTGTGGGAGGTGCTGTTGGAGTATGGGGTGAGGGGGTCCCTTTTAAAGGCAATCCAAACCCTGTATGCCCAAAGCAAGAGCTGTGTGCGGATTCTAGGCAGTAAGTCGAACTCGTTCCAGGTGGGAGTTGGTCTCCGCCAGGGCTGCTCTTTGTTACCAATCCTGTTTGTGATATTAATGGACAGGATATCGAGGCGTAGTCGTGGTGGGGAGGGGTTGCGGTTTGGTAGCCTGAGGATCTCATTGCTGCTTTTTGCAGATGATGTGGTCCTGATGGCATCATTGGTCCGTGACCTCCAGCACCCACTGGATAGGTTCGCAACCGAGTGTGAAGCAGCTGGGATAAGGATTAGCACCGCTAAATCTGAGTCCATGGTTCTCGGCAGGAAACCGATGGAGAACTACCCTACTTCGGGTAGAGAATGAGTCCTTACCCCAAGTGAAGGAGTTCAAGTACCTTGGGGTCTTGTTCGCGAGTGAGGGGACATTGGAGAGGGAGATTGGCCAGAGAATCTGAACAGCGGGAGCGGTATTACAATCACTTTACCGCACCGTTGTGACGAAAAGAAAGTTTAGCTGGAAGGCAAATCTCTCAATTTTCCGGGAAATTTTCTTTCCTACCCTCACCTATGGTTATGAAGGGTGGTCATGACCAAAAGAATGAGATCACGAGTACAAGTGACCAAAATGGGTTTGATGGATGGATGGGTGGCTGGATGGATGATGATTCCAGGCAAACGTGGTATAAAACAATACAAATATAGTCAAACAGCCTAAGCACCCATAGGGCGTCGCCAGCACCTAGGGGGTGGGGGGCTCACTAATTCATTATTGTTGTAGACGGACACCCACCCAGTAGTACAACACACTCCTCTGAGTACACTGTTCTCTGAGCACACTGACTGGACCGTTACATGAGGAAGATTGTCCTGTCCCACAGCAAGGCTGCGTCTGCAGCACGTGGTGGAGACAGCTGCAGGCCTCTGTATGATCAGGACATGACCCGGGGTGGTTCTATGTCCTCAGAGTAACTGGGACAGATAAGATATCATTAACCGCTAAGCTGCTTGTGTGCTGACTGCTGATAGCTTCAATCTCATCAAGGTCAATAAAACATGGGGAGATGACCTGTTAGATTGATGGACAACCTAGAAACAGTTGTTTACTGTTTACTGTTAACAGCTGTTAAATGCACTCGATGTGATGTTTTTTAATAAGACATTTACACACATGTAAACAACTATTGTGTATAGTGGAGTAATGGCTTCATGAGCAGAGAATGACATCATACTTGGTGTGATGTCATCTGATATTTTTTGCTTTTTGTTTACTAGGCAGGTGAGAGTACATTTTAGTGCATGTACATGTCTGTGTGTGTGTGTGTGTGTGTGTGTGTGTGTGTGTGTGTGTGTGTGTGTGGGTGGGGGGTTCCATGAAGCATTTGTTAAGATGCTGAGTGTGGCATCTAGTGGTAGAATGTCATATAGATCACTTTAAAAAATACAGCATTGTGTTCAGTAACCTTTTAGATTAACTGCATGATTACATAAAATTGTGATCCATTTCAATATTGAAAACTGGGATGTTTCTTGTAATATTATATTGGATTCATATGCAATATTTTTACACGAAGAGTGCTTTCTTTTTTGCTTACTAATATGCTATTTAATAAATCAAATGGTGTGTTTTTATATATAAATATGTTTTAAACAAGTCAACTGTTAAAAACAGACTTAAAAAACAATCATCTTCTCTGAGTAATGGGTCTGTCCAGTAGTACCATTGGCATGTGCATTGGCCTGTCACTATCAAGTTGTTTATATAGAATACAGTATTTGTCCAGTGTCTACTACACTCAATCTAACATAAGGATTTGATGCCTCTAAAACATATTGATGATATCATGCCAACCTGCCTTTTCACTGAATAGACCTAAAGCAGAACAATAGCAATAATTCAGAAAGCATATCAACACACTGAAATTATTTAATCCAAGTGATATTTCCTGCTCCATGTCACTCTTTACTTTTCCACTAAAGCATGCACGCCTGTACAGCTATGTTTCATTACCTACTGTAGCCTACAGAAGGTCTAACATGTATGGCAGTTAATAAAGAAAAGCTATACAATAAAAAGCTATATAAAAAAAACACTACATTACACCTAAATAAAATAGAAGCTCTTACTGTTAATAATTAAATATAGTCCTACATTAGTTTCATAGTGCACTCAATTTGTTTTTGGTTTGAAACTATATCAGCGCACTATTTGACCGACTATAAAGGCTGTTTCGCAAACTATACCTCCAACCCTCTGCTCTACTATCTCTACCTCCTATCGGCAGTTGTGTTCAAAATAAATGTAAATATTAAGATGCAGCGCTAGCATAACATTTAAAATCAGTAAAAATTACAATTTACAATGCAATTGTTACACTTTGCCTATGAGTGTAGCCTACATCAGCTTTTTGATTTGGAGTTGGAGTTGGAACAAGCAGAAAACACAGGGCCTAATCTCAGCAACATATTGGGCATGACTCCAAGGCATGGTTGATTAATCTATTAATGTAATGACATCCAAATGTTGTTTCTCGTGACTGTGATGTTTGAAGCAATCTAATTAATGACACGAGTCACGCATCCTTGCAGGAGAAGCGCTGTCGTCTGTCGACGTAGGCTATCACGCAAAAGAGGTGACAATACACGTGCATTTAATGATGGCAAACTTTCATTAGTCAAAAACGCCATGTAACGTCAGGTATTGCATTGCTAGATGTAATGCTGAAACGAAATAATTTCCAAGTGCATCGAATTGCATTACTATCCCATAAGAACTTTTACTGAGTAATATAATAGACTGTAACCTGATCTGGCTATCTGGTTGTAGAGGCTGTCCTTTCGGACGCGCTTTCCCAGACGCACCAACAATCCACACAAACAGGGTGATCAACACGACGTCCTTGTGCATCGTGTCCAAAACGTGAGCGTTCTCCAAAGTGACCACTCAAGTCCCAACCCAGCAGTCTATTTGGAAGTCGTATTCCGTATATATGAGAGAGACATAGGCTGGCCTATTCCTGATATAGCCGATGGATATCTAGGAGAAATGCTATACATTCAGACTGCATCCGCTCGGATTTAATCTCACAGATCTGACGAACTGTTGGTTTGGTTATTAGGTCGATTTAACTTTCTGCGCTCCCTAGTCTACGGTGCCTACATTTACAGCATGACGCGTGCCCTGCGTTCGCACTGCGCGAATCTAATCAGTTCACATTCACAGCAGGCTATTAGGCTAGGATCGAGTATTTATATCAGAATGGGCTGAACCTCCAACACCATTAGGCTATTTGTTTACCTTGCGGCTTTCTCTCTGCAGCTTTAGATTGTGTGTACGGCTAATTCTCAACAAACGTGAGGTAAATTAATTGCAGAACAATCCGAATAACGATTCTAACCCTTTTCTCATACACCTAGTGCAGCAGCGTGGATAATAGTAAGCGCATGTTATAGCTTGTCCTTTCAAATGTTTATAATGTCCAAAACTTGTGTGTGACCCCCCCCCCTCCAAAAAAAAGTGAAATAACCAGTGGCGATTCTAGAAAAATGTTCATGGGGTGGCAGAGTTGTGGCAATCTTAAATTCAAGGGTGGCAGACCTTAGGGCTGGCCCCAAATATTAGATTATTCGGGTATTCGTTCGTTGTGTATGTA
>JAOEGT010125065.1:0-11662 GCA_025447795.1 Speoplatyrhinus poulsoni
TTCCAGAACCAAGACTGTGCGTAGAGGTAAGCCCCACCAGATCTAAATGGTAGCGCTCCACCTCCTGCACAAGTTCTATCTCCTTCCCCCACAGTGAGGTGACGCTCCATGTCCCCAGAGCCAGCCTTTGCTGTCCGGGTCTGGTCCGTCGAGGTCTCTGACCTTCGCTGCCACCCATTTGACAGCGCACCCGACCCCTATGGTTCCTCCCACGAGTGGTGGGCCCATAGGCTGAAGAGGAGGATGGTGCCACATTGCTTCTTCGGGCTGTGCCCGGCTGGGCTCCGTGTTTTTAAATGTGCTTAATAAATAAACAAACTGACTTGACTTAACTCCATCCATCTATCATCTTGACGCAGTCACAACAGGGTCAATAGATCAGGCAAGCTACCCCTGTCTGCAGCAACATCCACCAGCTCCTCCCTGGGAATCCCGAGGCCTCCCAGACCCGCTAGGAGATATAATCCCTCCAGCGTGTCCTGGGTCTGCTAAACGGTCTCTTCCCAGTTGCATGTACACATACCTGGTACACCTCCAGTGGGAGGCGACCAGGGGGCATCCTTACCAGGTGCTCACATTACTGCCGCCTCTGCACCCAACCATCTGTCGATGTCACTCGTAAATAGGCCTACGACCCTGAGATACATACTTCCTGTGATACTTACTCCTCCTTACGTACTCCTCCACCTGGGGCAAATTTTCCCCATTCATCTGGAGGGGCAACCCATAGCCTCAGACTTGGAGGTGCTGATTCACATTCCAGTTGCTTCACAATCACACACAAACCATTCCAGAGCCTGCTGGAGGTCCCAGTGTGAAGAAGTACACAAAGGACAACATCATCTGCAAAAAACAGAGATGACACCCTTTCATCCCTAATATTGTATTGTGACTCTTTATTGCATAAATGTTTAAGCAACAACAATAGCAGTTTGAGTTAGTCTCAGACTCATCTTTTCATTAGCACTCCGCTACTAAGTAACGTGTCTGATACATAGGCCTATAGGCTACTTACACAACCTAAGCACAGGCCTGCTGTGTTTTGTGCTCGATCTCCAAGTTCTTTATGAGATTCATGTTATTATCCATGATCTTTGATGATTGAATTATATAATGGTAATGAGTTAGCCCTGTTAACATAATCCATCCATCCATCCATCCATCTTCATCCGCTTATCCGGAGTCGCGGGGGCAGCAGCTCACACAGTGGACACCAACTTCTCTTTCCCAAGCCACATTAGCAAGCTCTGGGAAATCCCGAGGCATTCCCAGGCTAGTGTGGAGATATAATCTCTCCACCTAGTCCTGGGTCTTCCCCAAGGCCTCCTCCCAGCTGGGTGTGCCTGGAACACCTCCCTAGAGAGGCGTCCAGGGAGCATCCTTACCAGATACCCATACCAACTGGCTCCGTTCGACGCAAGCAGTGATGAAATCTTCAGGTCACTAAAACGCAACCCCTCCCCACCACAACTACGCCTCGATGTCCTGTTCATGAATATCACAGGATTGGTGATAAAGCGCAGCCCTGGTGGAGACTAACCCCCACCTGAAACGTGTCTGACTTACTGCCGAGAATCCGTACACAGCTCACACTTTGGACATACAGGGATTGGATTGCCCTTGAAAGGGACCCCCTCACCCCATACTCCTGCAGCACCTCCCACAGTATCTTCCGGGAGATCCGGTCATACGCCTTCTCCAGATCCACAAAAGACATGTAGACCGGAAGGGCATAGTCCCAGGCATATAACCCATATAACTCTAAATATAATTATGTGAAGGTAAAATTACGTTTTATTAATCTTAAATGCATAGCTAATAGTTAAATAGCCTACATAAAGTGAAGCCCACATCACATAAGAGCAAACATTATGAGAGAGATTTGAGTGTGTTGCAGAGGGAAGAGGATGCGCACAGCATTGTGACAATTTACGTATAATTTTTTTAGATACACTAAAATGACAAATGTTCACAATTAAAAACGTTAAGTAACAGGTTAGAAACATGCAGCGCAAGCAGCCAGCGCTTTGCTCGTGCACAGCGCAAACCCATCGTTTATCAGCGCACAATAATGGGTTCCAGAGCGCAGCAGTGCATTATCGCATTGCGGCAATGACACATGTCAGACATGGTCAATTGCCCTTGCTCACCTCTGCCTCTGTGTTGGGTTGCCAGGTTCCATGACACATATAGTTAAAAAATAGGGAGACTCCCGCTAATATCGTGAGTGTTGCAGGTAAGGTTTAGTATGGTTTTGGAAAATAATATAATTTTGTATATACCATAATATAGGTGTGTCATGGAGAGGGGGGGCCTCCAAAGATGTTTGTGCCCAGGGGCCTCATAGGACCTTAATCCGCCATTGGAGACAGCCGCATGAAAATAAAGGTAAAAAGTTTAAATCACGGCATGTAGTTTGCCGTATGCCGGTTGGTATTTTTTTGCCGGCCACAACAGATATCATCCTGCACTCCTCCGCTAACTTGATATCTGGTTTGCCGTCTGCCATCTGCCGTGTTCCATGTGAATGCAGCATTAGTTTGAGTAGGCTAATAGATGGGAAGGCAATAGTCTTGTCGTCACAAACCCTGCAAACCCGTCTTGATTTTTTTGGACCGTCCACCCATGTGGAAAACCGTTGTACCGTGCTTTGGTTTTTAATTCTAAAATCTTTAGCTGATAAGATGATAATATAGGTATTAACAAGTACATAGTAGTCAGTGATATTCTTTGATGTTGCATAATGGATGCTCCTGAGGACAGATATAAGTTATTAAAAATCGCCAGAAGGATTAAACATTCAAAACGTTGCTATAGAGTCTGAGGCTGTTGGAGTCCCATCTTCTGATAGGTGCTTGTGCATATACTAAAGTGGGCCATAGTCTGTATGTTATGTAAATCAATTGAGATGGGTGTTCAAATAATGTATATTATGTATTTAATGTATTTACATTTATAAAATCTGACCAATGGTTTAAAGATAGTTTTTCTCATGGGAAATGGGGGTCCAAGAAATGTGTTGATATTTCATATATGTCACACAATGTTGTGTCTGGTCATTTTGTCCAGACGTGATCGTCCTCAAAGTAACCAAAAGTTAAGTCCCAATTCAGTCACAAAATAGCAACAGCAAAAACAGCATCTTTTGTGGAGGAGAGTCCAGTCTGCCGGTTTGTTCTAAAACTGACACAGTGGGTAGAGTGGGGTGACACGTGATCCAAAAAGTTGCTGGTTTGATCCTGCCTAACTCCTCACCAAGTGTAGAGGTGTCTTTGAGCAAGACATCTAACCCTAAATGCTCCCGGTGGTTGGTTGCACCTTACATGGCAGCCATTGCCATTGGCATAGGAATGTGTGTGTGATTGGGTGAATGTGAGGCAATCAGGTACAGCGCTTTAGTTTAAGAAGGTTAGAAAAGCATTACATAAATGCAGTCAATTTACCATTTGAAAGGGACTGAGTGATTGAGAATTATATTCATTCATAAAATAAAGAGTGTTGAGTTCTGAACTGGTGGAAGAAATTGCTCAAGTCAGAACAAGGAAGATATTAAGTTAAGTAATTGGCAGTAGTAGTTGGCAAAGGGCGTGAGATGTTAATGTTTGAACTGCCAAATGTGAAGGATATCCTGAGGTATGGCATCTACTTGAGTGAGCAAAGTGAAGATGACACGAGAAACTACCCAGTGAACCAGCTGGTGAGGGACATCTACCCTGGTCTGATATGCTAGTGGAGGAAAGCTAATTCTATTTTTAAGCCACCTATTATAAATGAAAAGTTGACTGTCATATCCAAGCTCAAGAAGGTCTAGAATCAGGCAGTGCATTTCTCTCTTGGGAAGGGAAAACTTGATGCCAAGGGGAGATTCCTGTTCAAGTTAGACAATACATATTCTTGTTTGACATGCAAGTGATTACCAGCTGTGAGGGGGAAGGTTGTGAGGGCTGTGGTTTTCAAGCCCAAATGTACTGTTTTTGCAGCAGAGAAAATTATTCTTGTGAAATATCTTGTTTATCAAGGGAGAGAAGGTTGGATGTACATTACCCCACCAAATGGTGGGGCCTGATCTGACATAGCATAATATTTTGGAAAGGCAAGAGATAAGAAGGCAGAGAAAATGTAAAGGAGTAAAGAGGACAATGCTGCAGCAGAGGAGTAGCCAGGAAAGATGTTGAGATAAAAGATGTTTGTCAGATGGTGATCATGTTATGGGATTGAAAAGTAATTCCCAACATGAGTTTGTCCTTGAATGTAAGCTCTTCCCTGAAACTGACCCTGAGCCTGTAGCAAAGGTACAAAAAACTTTTGCTAGTGTAACGCATGGCACAGTGCTGAGGCCAACTGCAGCTAAAGCAACCACACAAGGCAAAGAGTGCACAGGAGAACTTGATGAGAGAGCTGGAAGAGTTTGAGGAGAAGTACAGGAAGGAGGGGAGATGTCCTGTATCCTCTTTGATGGAAGGATTGACCTGACTAATGTGATGATGGTAGCTGAGGGCAGTGACCAACCAAAGATTAAGGAGGAACACTTTAGTGTTGCTAGTGAGCCTGGCACTATCTGTTCCACTTTGCCCCAGAAAAAGCAACTAAACAGGAGTCACGTGCTGAGCTTATTGCTAAACAGATCCTGTACTCCCAGTTGTAGGAGGGTCAGCAAGCATCCGGCAGGCAAAATAAATGATTCAAGGGATACATCAAGACCAGTCTGAAGATGTTTCACATCACAACAAGCAACTGGGAGCACATGCAGGAAGGTGGTTTACAACATGAAAAGGAACTGTCGCGTCACAGACACAAAGCGACGGCACCGCAAAGAAACAGAGAAGGCTCTTCTACCACAAACGACCCCCACTTTCCCCTGCCCACACTGCACCAAAACACGTGGATCGCAGATCAGCCTCTACAGCCACCCGAAGACCCACAAGTAGACAACCGGAGAGGACAGTCATACTCAACTCGAGTGACTGCCAATGATGATGATGATGACTGCTAAGGTCTGTTTGCCTGGCTAAAAGAGAAGGGATTTGTGGGCCATTGGATGAGACCCAGCAATGGTCAACACTGGTATGAATGCTGGAATAATAGAGAAGCTTGAGCTGCACCTGGGGAGCAATCTGGTGTGGTTGGTGTGCAATCTGCACACTGGTGAACTACCCCCTGCACCATCTCATTATTGACCTTGATGGCCCTACTCTCAGACCACAGATTTTCCGGGCCAATAGGAAAGCTCCTTGAATCTGCTACAGACCAACTTTATGGCTATTAGATCGCCTGTGTCAGGAGTGAGAAGATCTGCTTGCTATGCCCACAGTGAAGCCATAATAAAAAAACACTGCTGTGCTCTGAGGATCAGAGGGAGAGGATTGAGGTGGTGGAGATCAGGGGAGAGGTGGACCTCAGCTGGGGCACTCCTCTCTCAGAACCAGAAGGACACTTGACATACATGGTGATGCTTCCAGCATTGTCAAAGGATGGATCAAAGAAGGCCTTGTGCAACCTGGCAAAGTTCAGGAAGTCAGACTCAAAAGATTGTTCCTTGTAATTGTACCCAGTGATATTCATTCAGTTCACTGGTTAATAAATATGCACATTTGAACCTGTACCTGTAAATATTAATGATTTCCCTGATTATATCTTGTAATATCTTATAAAGTGGTTTGAAAGGGTATAATTGGCAGTTTAGAAATGCAAAAATAATGTAGGTTAGAGTAATCCTATCCAAAATGTTCCTCTCATATTATGCCTTCCTTCAGATTCATGTCAGCACTTGAGTATGACCTGACCTACTCCTATATGGAAGACAATAATACTGTATGTAGTCTTCTTCGGCTACTGTGAGAAGGGTGGGGTTAATTCTTTTTCCGTACCTGCTACAAAAAACAAAGCACTACAATTTTTTTGCCGCCTATGTCATATTATGTACAATAATCTTGAAGTATGCATGAGTCATGCATGGGGCATCTCCAAAAATGCTTTAATTATTGTATAAAGTACTCTGCCGTCAGCCTGGAATTCTAAAAAAGTTGTTGTACTCCAAGGTTGTTGTACTCCAATCCTTTCACAGAGAATGTAGATAACATTCATCTGATAGAATGTACTTGATAGGGAATCAAGAATGGTGAGTGGGGGATGAAATCAACTCTGTGTTCCAGCTACATTCTTCCTGAAGGGATGGACTTTTTTTTACATTCTTCCAGCCCTATAGGCTGTCGGGAGAGATAGTGATAAATTATTGTTTTTAGATGGTATATTCCTTCAAGGAGTATGGCAGATGTCTGCCGTTATTGAGGTCAGAGCTCCATACGAAGGATTTGGTATTTGTGACTGCTCGATCTACACTATAATCCTGTAGATCTTCAGTTTCGTCTGACGAACACCTCAGCATAATCACCATTTGTACCGTGGGAATTAATCCATCACCCATTATAGCATGGCTATCATGAAGAGATTGTTCTGTAGAACCGTCTCATGAGCGATGAATTGGGAGTAAGTAGGGTCTATCAATATCTATGTGATCATAATCTTGGTTCGGAAAGCTACAGTAGATGAGTACAAAGTTTATCACACTAAAATGAGTTTGGGAAGGTTTGAGCCCAAATGGTTAATTATATATTAACCCAAGACATTGTAATCAGACCTATAGAGCTCTGAATGTGTTGAATATTCTGTCATTCTGTTTCAATAAATCTATTTCTAGTTAAAGCAAAATGTTGTGGGATGTTGTGTTTTGTATAAATACTGTGAAATTGGGCAAAGGGGTGTCTATCACTAACAATTTACATATCAAGGGGCGTATCCATGCTGTAGACATGTGTAGCATTATTTCAGATAGCTTCTGTGTAGCAACATCTAGCTGATGCTTCATGTGCTTATGAATTTAAACAAGCATCAAATAAAGCTGATAAATGTCCTTTTCAAGAACAGGAAACTCACTGTATCGTCACGTGGCTTCCTGTATTTCACTTTATACAGAGAGTTTTATTGGCAATAGATCCCCATTTGTAAACTTCACAAAGGCCAGCTGGGGCTGTGGTGTAACGGTTCATGGTTATAAGTGTCAGAAATTAAGCAGCCTCTGAAATAGGGCTCACATGACTGCAGCTAATGGGACATTACATTTGAATTAGGTTTGGATTGAAAAAGCCCTTTCACATTGAATACTTAATATGAGATCCAGCAGAGTAAAAAACACCAAGACACAAAGCTTAAAATCATACAAATATATCTGTCATTTAATTGAATAATGCTCCATTATAAGACATATCCCTTGAGTAAATGTTATGAATGGTTGTAGAAATATACACACGTCTGCCGAGACACACATAGGAGGGTGAACAGAGGGCTCTGGTGACTACACATTGACGAGGAGTCATCTTTTGCAAGCTAGCCGAACTTGATGCACACGCATGCTTTGTAAAACAAATTCTGATGTGGATCCAATCTATTGCTAGTAAGGTAAACAGACCAGTGATTGCTTGTGTAGCCTGTAGATTATCTTGCTCTCTGCTAGCCTGTACCAGAACCTTCCGTTGGAGTGCAGGCTGGTAGCTTATGTACAGTATATCGCTGGTCTTTGTTCTTGCATTGTTAAATGATGTCCCGTCACGTGCTACTTGAGTCCGACATGGGTCTAAAGTCACTGGTGGTGTTTTTATACTGGGGGGATATGAACACAGCCCTTCTCTCAGATGCTCAAACAATATGTTTTGTATGGCTTATTTTCTTCTTCATAATGTCCATTATTAAGACAGGAAGTCTGGGCTGAGCTAGGTATGAGGAGTTCACGTGTTGGACTGGTGGTGAGAACTCTCCTGGAAGACTTGTGTGACTAGAAGCTTTAGAAATCGCCCTCACCAGGGATTACTTAGCTGAAGCTCACTCTCCTCACACATTTTCTCATTAATTATCAAAGAAAAGCTTTTGTCATTAGACACATTGTCACAAGACACAAGTCATACAGTGGAGATTATTATTGAACTTGTAGAAATACTGTAAGGAAATGAGAGGTGGCAACATTCCATACCTGCATTCCTTTCATATCCCTCTGATATGGCTTAAATCTGCAAAATATCCGAAAAACACCTTCAGTGCTGACAAGGAATTCATAACAGTATTTTTCTTAACTATTGCTTTGTGTTATTCTTAAAACACTTTAGTGTCTCATGTTAATTATCTTGTTTGTCATATTAATTTGTTTGTATATGCATGGAATACTGTCACAATTTAATCATCAATTAAACACATCTATAGGATAGTAGAGCACCACTATGTGGAGTGGTGCTTAAAAATCCTATATTTTAACACAGAGTGCGTTATAACCACATGTGAACATACCTTACATAGCCTCATATTCTTATCAAGAGGTCACACATATGAATTTATTTGAAAACCCTGTCTTAAAGCTGCATTGGATAGCTCCCTGACCAACAAAAATAAACTTCAAATGTGATCACAAACTGATGACTGGAAATGCAACAGCGTTCTGTTTTTGAATTCAGAATATAATTTTTTCAAAATCACAGAAACTGGTGACCAGACGAGAAATAACAAAACAATAAATGGGTTGTTGCTTCAAGCCAGGGGGAAATTCAGAATGTTGAACTAAACAGTTATCTGTTCCACCTCTGCACTGTCTGGTTATATCTAACTTTATGCAGTTGCTTAAGTAAAGTAGAAAGCATTTGGTTTAGTACATGAGCTCCTTTAGCTGGCTGGCTGACTTTATTCTTTTGAATATTAGTCGGCAGGGACAAAATATATTTTTGGATATCTTGTGCCACCTCCATGAAAACATGTCATAATGCAGGGTAATTGTGGCCACTACTTGTGGATAAAAATGCATTCTTTATGATTTATTCTTTCATTAGTGGAACTGAGTGTCCATAACAAATGCCTCAATGTATGACCTCCATTTGTGATACAAAAAGGAATATTTTTGCATTTTATAGATACAATTGAACAAATAATAAAAGCAACCATTATTTTGTAGCTCAAAACATTTGAAGGTTCAGCTGCAGTTATATTACACTCACTTCATGTCAATGTTACCTGTTTTTGGTCATGTTGTACAGTACATTAAAAGCTTAAAACCCTCCAATTATAGCCTTCTTAAGCATCCACCATAACCCAGGTACAGCTAAAATACTTCTTATTGCCTGTTACTTCCTCTAGTTGAGTGGTAAACGTGGCCAGTTTATGACAATATCTTTGTTTTGAAATCCCAATCCGGTTAATACACGGTGTCTTGAAGTCTGCTTAGCTGGCTCACTGATACTCTTTACAGACATCCATTCTAAGATATGGCAGCTGTGAGGCTCCTTATAGCAGGGTGCAGAAGTGAGTGTGTTGTTGATAGGGGTTGTGCACAGCTTACAGGTGAGAATCCAACAACACTCCCTGTGAGTTCATTATCAGCAAATACAGCCTGCTGTCTTCCGCTGCACCTAGGGGAAATTGCTCTCTGCTTTGAAGTTTATTGAGTCTATTGATCATTTCTATCTCACGCCGTCCCTCTCTAACACACACCCTCCATTTGTCTGGTGTTTACTATACACACTTGCACAGAGACACACACAAGGACATGTGTTTGTGTTTACATGCGCGCACACACACAAAAGCGAGCGCACAAGCGAGAACTCTTGGACACTGCAGGAAATGGACGGTGACTTCCAAGGTTAACAGCTGTCCTGATGTTTACCATGTGGCTCTGGCACTATCATATTCACTCTAATCAAGAAAACACGTCATTCTTCTTGTTCTACATCAAAATATAATATGGAACCTTTGGCTTCAACTGGCATTGGCATTTCTATTATACTCAACTGGCTGTTGAGGCCTGCATACTATACATTCTGTAACGGAACCCTTGTTTGATTACACAAACTGTCAATCAAGTCCTTCACCTCACTTTTCTATACATTACATCCCTCCAGCATCTAGCTATAGAGTATGTTCACTTCAAGCATGTATTTTTACTTCAACAATGTCAAAACATTGTGCTGCTTTTAACAGCCTTCTCTCTTACATTCTAGAACAGACACTTCTAGACATCCACTTTATACCTTCTTCAATAAATGGCTGAACTTTCTCGGTTTCCTTTTGTCTACATTCGTTTTCAATAGCTAGTCGACTTACTGAGACGTTCCAACGTTATAAAAATCAGAACTCTATAGAGGTTCATTCAGAAGTCACCTGGATTAATGTTAAGGTTTGAGGTACATAACATTTCAGTTTGTACCTTCTGATAAAACAGATTAACTAGCACATGTTATTGTCTGAATGTGTGAATGCATTTCAATTCCATGTTAGAACATGGTGCATTGCATAGCTGGCAATACAGTGTTAATAAAAGCCCATCATCAGAATTTTAATGGGATGTACCAAATCCCTATAAGGAGTTGAGAACATTTTGGAAAAAACAAAACAATTCTAAAGTTATAAAAACAGGACAGGGACAAAATATTATATTTTGAATCATTTGAAAATCAGTTGGCATTCCCTCTAAAATGTAATGTAAATTAGACATTCTTTTCTTTCACTGAAAATCAAATCCGTGTTTTGCCTTAACCCCTGCCATCTTTCAGCAAGAATACACTTGCTAATCCATTTCTATTTCTAAATGGTTGCCTACTTGCTGTGACCTTTTAAACACTCTACTCATGAAATCAGAGTTACTTTAACCCTTTAGCCGGCACACACAAAAGCCTCCTTTTCACATTCCAAGTCGCTTCTAAGTGACGTACCAAAATCATTCCATCATGCCATGACACTACATTCCCCTGCCCTGACATACTAATCTGGACAGGTGGTCTCTTACAGCGTTCCTTGTGACCGTGACGGAGCCGTCGCCATGACGACAACAAGCTTTAAGGCTATGCAAGATCAAAGGTGTTTGGGGGGTCTATTCAGCTTATTGCATGCCTCATGTGGGTAGGGACAGGAGATGAGTAACCTGTGTTGTTGCACCCTTTACAGACACATACTCAATAACAGCAGTCCACGCACAGCCCAAATACTCTGGCTTCTTTGGAGGTGGTGTCTCCACCAGATATCTTCAGCATAGTAAACATGTGCTCCAAATCACATCCTGCCGTGCCTTTGATCAGGTGAGCTTTAAGGTCTCCACACCCACCCTCTGGTTCTCCTGTGTGCTGGCTCCCTTTATCTCTGACCTGGATTGGATTAGTGCTCTTTGATACTTTTATTCACCTCTTGGTCTTGGGAAAGGGAGACATTTTTCTTGTTCGTGTTGACAGGAGGGTGTGCTTCGGAATTCCTCACATTTCATTTTTTTTTATTTTTTGGGAGCCTCACACAATGCCATGTTATTTACTTTGATTAGTTTGTGATTATGCTCAAGAAGGAATGATTGTGGGGTGATTTTTGTTTGAAAGCGCCAATGTCCATTTCGTTCACCATCCGTGTTCTCCATTAATGTCAGTGTAGTTGTGTGGATCACCAGCATCCTAACAAGTGATTAGTCATTGTCAATACTGTTGTTATAATCATATGCAGGCCACGGTCCTAGGAAGTCATAATTGATTTGGAATTAGCTGTCATTAGTGGATCACCATCACTAGTGAACTATTCTTTTAACCCTCGCGCTGTACTATGCGTCAAAATGACCCGGTGCACTTGCCAGTAGAGGGCAGCAACCACAACA
>JAOEGT010125076.1:0-11662 GCA_025447795.1 Speoplatyrhinus poulsoni
CGTGATAGTGGGTATTTACATAGATGTGCAACTGAAACGCTATTTTTGAGATCTTAACAGCTAAACGTTTGCAAAGATATCGTTTGTGCCACAACGTCTTTAGTACTTTGCCTTGTTTTGTTAAAATATAAAATAAAAAAGGCAAGACTTGGCAGAATTAAAGCTTTAATCGGGCCTGGAAAGTTGAACCCGACACGTTCCGAGCCCGACACAATTATGTCCGAGCCCGACCCGCAAGTGTATAGCCTTTTGAAGCCTGAACCCGATTACAACTCATTTACTTTCCCAGAACGAGGCTGTGCATCGCCATAGTCAGAACTGTATGCGTATCACTCACTGATGCAGCACAAGATAGTGATCAACCTCATTTTATGATGCAACGACTAAATGGCAGCCTATATTGAACAGCTTTCTGGACAGTAATGAAAAGAAAAGAGAAACGCGTTTCGCTTATTATGTTGAGCTAGGAGCTCATTAGGGAATGACACGCCATTTGTCATAGAAACGACAAACAATGCATTTGCAGATGATTTTCTCTGAATTAGCCTATATTCTATAGTCTATTGTACAATATGTTATTAGGCAAGACATTTAGTCAACTTTTTCAATGTTGTATCATTTAGAAAACTGCTTGGATCAAATAAATATATAAATGTATTCACCTCCTCAGTAAAATCCGTTATCTAGTTTCTCTCTAAATAATAACGCATCATGGAGTGGAAACGGGGGGTGGCGTGGGCTGCAACCGGTGAATCAGGTTATAGGCTAATAAATACTTTATTTTGGGATAAAAAAAAATATATATACACATAATTACAACCTGTGCTATAAATATATACATGTGTCAATTATTATTTTAATGGCTTAGTAGTGGCCTACTTTTATACATGGCACTAGAGGCCACCCTACATACACATTACTGTTGGCCCGGCAACTAAAGATGTTATACCATTATACCTGTGCCCTGTCTCTATCAGCAAAGGGGTCCTTGGCCCGGAAAACGCTGAAGACCTCTGGTGTATACAAATATAGTAATGCCACCAACATTTCACCTGAAGTGCCAACCGAACCTGACATGCCAGAGTAATTGTTGTCACATATTTATCTGGGGAGCCATACTTTGAAACTGTTTGTGAATGGCTGTACTTTCTAAAAAAATGCTTGGCAGTTGATTGGATGAACATCTGGTCGTTTTTGCTGTCGGCACCATGGTTGGCACACCTTAACCACACCCGTAAACCTATAATCACAAGCTAATTGGAAAACCGCGCCCATATAGCTAGAAACACGACGCTGGTTGGAAAGTTCAGTTGTTACTCGGACACATTAAAAATGATTCCAATGCATTCCAGACTGATTCTCACGCCGAAATTAAACCGAAGCTCGCGAGATCAGGATGGTTTGGCAAGGCTAAACCAAACCAATCCAAGGCCAAGGGCTCCTGGCACTTTCAGTTGAAAACAGTTCAACTTTTGGAACAGCGCTGGAGTCATCAATGTCGTTGTTTTTGTAGTCTACCAACAAACACTGGAGCGCACTGGAAATCCAAACAGAGGCATGAGAAACAGACTA
This sequence comes from Speoplatyrhinus poulsoni, assembly GCA_025447795.1. Lineage (NCBI taxonomy): Eukaryota > Metazoa > Chordata > Actinopteri > Percopsiformes > Amblyopsidae > Speoplatyrhinus > Speoplatyrhinus poulsoni. The sequence continues at coordinate 1,573 of JAOEGT010125076.1, forward strand.
GTCCGAATGTAAATCACGCACAACCTCAAGTTTACACACCAGCTACGGAACTGTACAGTATATAGTACACACACAGACACACACACACACAAAGTGGTTACAAGTAGTAACCAGTTGTGGACCCACTGTAGCATTATTTGTCTTTGCCTCTTCAGCAACCACTGTAATCAAAACAGAGGTTCCATTTCAGATTGCCGACTGTGATATCATGGCTGTGCTGATGCACCGTTCTGCCTCTACAGGCACGTCACACCTTTATGAAAAAGACGCAACTTCGGCTTAAAACTAGCGATGCACGACGCAATATGCAGTCAAGTCAAGTTCATTTACACAGCCCTAATCACATTACAGTCTCTGACAGCTGCACAGTACCGCATTTCACAAGGAAACCCGGGTTGACCCCCTGTGGGGATTAAAACATCTTAGCGGTAACAATGGTGAGGGACCACCCAGCAATGAATGCAGCCTGCATGGGCACGTTACACTTACGCTTGAGAGGCAGAGTCATTCTCTGGAACTCTTGCTAACTTGATAATGCTCGCTAACTAGCTCGAATATAAACAATATCGCTCTGCAGCGCTGCCTCACACATAGAAGTGCATTGCGAAGCAAAGCATAGTACTGCGGCTTTGTTTTCTGTTGTTTGTGTTCCTATATACAGAGCCTGGGCGGTGTAAAATTACCAGATCCATTTTTGGTGAGCTAGCGAAATGAAAGGAGACATTTGGTGAATTTGACAAAACGTGTATTAGCTTACAATTAGCTTGCAATAGCTGACTATACCTTTAATATCAGACAGACTCACATGGGCAGAGGCAAAAGGGACTTACTGTATCCTCGTAAATGCACACACCAAGGCTTGTTTGGGCCGTGGACTGTGCTTATTACACGTGGAGTCATTAGGGCCACATTGGCCGTCTGAATGACATAGACTGGGCTCCTTGTTCCCACTAAAAACGTTAAGGCATTTCCTAAATTGGTAGAGATTCCTATTCTGAGACAGCCACCTGATGTGGGACGAGCTGTGGCAGCAGCGCTGTAATACGACTCACAAATATGTTTGGCAGACGCGTGTGTTTGTGTGTGTGTGTGTGTGTTTAATTAGGGGCAATGGGTAAACACATGCCATATGATGTTGTGCTCCCTCTATCCCGTTGGTAACTACACCAGTGTTGCTTCTGTCGGAGACCTTGGATTCCAGACATGGAGAACAGTCAAGAAACACCACATAACCTCACGGTTTTCAAACTGTGGGTCTGGACCCACAGGTGGGTCACTGAGTGAGTGGGTGGCCAATCAATTAAATGAAGTCAATGAAAGGCTTCCATGCTTTACTATCATGTTGTTCCACTCATTGGTCGTAGTAAGGTTGTGGCAAAATAGCCACATCCTGATTGGATGAAATTCCATTTAGCCGGAGGTACTTGGTGTTTTGGTAGGTCTCTAAATAGATTAGTCCTCTCTAGGTGGGCCTTGGCACACAAACGTTTGGGAACCCCTGCTCTAAACTACCCTACTGGAGAAGAGTCTAGAAACACCTCAAAACCTCTAAATTACAACACTGATGAGAACAGTCTAGAGACACGTAACATTTTATACTGTAACTTAATCTCACATTTTAGAGATGGATTGTTGTTGTCCATCCGGAAAATGGTGCATTGAAACTGTTTGCAAAGGGCAGGCATTTTCAGGAAGTACTTGGCAATTGATTGAATTACCCATCTGGTCGTTTTCACTGTTGGTAAACCTAAACCACGCCCGTTATAGCCATCAACATGATGCTGATTGGTAAGTTTAGTAGCTACTCTGACACATTCAAAATTATTTCTAGGCTTTCCAGACTGATTCTCACGGCAACATTTTACTGAAGGCTAACCGTAATTACCCTACTGAGGAGGTGAGAAGAAGAATCTAGAAACACCATGTGACCTTTGAACTACCCCTCAGAGAAACCCACCAGTCATCTCCACGTTTCCGCCCGTTCATGGGCTGATAGCCTCTGTCGTTCCAGGGCCTCTCCGTCACTGACAAAAGGCGGGGGGGGGGGGCTGCCACAATAGCACCCATTCAGAGGAATGAGAGGGCGGGCGTCGCCAAATATTGTCATCAGAGAACATTTGCCATCACTGCCAAGAGGCAGGCTTTGATAACATTTCACTGTTGGTCAATAGTCTCTCTCTCTCTCTCTCTCTCTCTCTCACCCCCTCTCTCTCTCCCTCCCTCCCTCTCCCATGATCTGCTATTTAGAAAGTCACATTCACCCCGCTCTGTCCTGGACATGAACACTTATCACTCCGATCATTCAGATTCAAATCTAAAAGAGGTCACAGTATGTGCTGTTGTTCTTTTTACCAGTAGATAAATATTACATTTGACCGTATCAAGCCATGGCCAAAATGAACGTTTACACGTGGTGTCAGACAGACAAGTAGCCCATTGGCTGCCCATTGGCAGCTGAATGTGGCGTGCTTGACCTTGACCACAGACACTTGCTGTATTGGCCCCTGCTGCAAAGATTTCACCGGCAAAGTTGCACAATAACAGACCTAAAGGTGGCAATAACAGCCCTGTTTGTGTTTGGCCTACATACTGTACTGTGGTTTGTCAAGCACGATTACAGTGCAGCATATGACTGAAAGTAAAACATGCCAGTTTAAAAAGCAAGCTCTCGTTCCTGTTCCTTATATTGCTGTTAGTAATGTATTACTGTTATGGTGAATTACTTTTGCATACTAGATATTGAGTTGGCATGAAATCAGCACATAAGCAAGTCTGTGCTGAACGTCGAATAATGTACATATAACTCGTACAAGTAAACTCGACTTTTCAGAGTTAACGGAGATGCTGAAAACACACTCACCTGGCTAATAATGCCAACGCCAATGGCTGCCACACACCGCGCCACGCCCGTCACCAGTGAACACTGACTGATGGGAGAGGAGGGGGAGAAAAGCTTCATGCTTATGGAGCCTGCTCGGCATGCGCCGCTGTCTTTTACGCCTTTCGCCGAGGTGTATTCATCACGACAATCAAACACCATCAAAATAACATTTCTGGTGGGGTGGGGGAGTTGTAAGTGAGAGAGAGTGGGGGAGTGAAATGGGAGGAATTCAAATTTAATAGTGTCTGAGAGTGCCCGAGTTGCATCATGGCCCCATTTTTTTCATACCCTGATCCCAGGGGGGTGGGGGGGGGGTGGCGGGGTCTGGGATCTGCGAGGCGTCTAGAACACAGATGTCACTGCTGTTGCAGCTTTGGCTGCCTGGCAGGAAGGCCGACTGGCTGGGCCGGCGTTGGGGTGGGGGGGGGGGGTGGGGGACCCAGACTACGGGAATGCTATTTTTAGAGCTCAACGTTTTTATTTATTTATTTGCAGTCGTGGCGTCAGGATCATTAGACTCATTTAACCCCTCCTCATGCTCCTGAGAGCTGATTGGCTGGGAGCATGCCCTGCAGGAGATCCCCTGACCCAGTGTGCACACACACACACACACACTCTTGTATGTGTATGTGCGTGTGTACTGTATACAGTATATATGTGTGTTTGCACTGGATGTGTGCATGTGTGTGTGCGTATCTACTGGATGTGTGTGTGTGTGTGCGCGCGTGTGCGTGCGTGTGTGTGCGTGTGCATGTGTGTGTGTATGCGTGTGTGTGTACTGAATACAGTACGTGTGTGTAAATGGTATAGTAAACAGACTGCATTTCTCAGCGCTGTGCAGTATAGCCTGACATTCACCCCCCGCACACACACACGCACACACGGTGTCAGCCATGCAAAGTGCCACCTGAGCACCGGGAGCAGTTAGGGTTGGGTGCCTTGCTCAAGGACACTTTGACACTTGGTGAGGGGTTAGCGGGGTTCGAACAAACGATTTTCGATCACCTGCCGTGTCTGTGGTGCCTCCCATCATTTAGTGGTGTGTGTGTGTGTGTGTCTGTGTGTGTGTGTGTGTGTGCGTGTGTGGTCGCCAGGATCACATCTTTTGAAACGAGGACGAGGATAATACGTCTCACTGGGACCCTGTCACGGGTGTGCGTGCGTGTATGGCTCACATACGAGTGGATACGATTGGACGGATGAATAAAAACAACATCACCACGGTTCCTCAGATCTTAGTATTGTGTGTGTGTGTGGGAGGAGGAGGCGAGGCGAGCCCCCCCCCGACACACACACACACATTTTAAATACCTTAAATTACTGACTCTTCTGAAACCTTAATTCTCTCTCTCTCTCTCTCTCTCTCTCTCACACACACACACACACTCAAATATCCAATGAAGGCAATCCTTCATGCACCAACATTGGACTATTGTGGATCATCATGCATTTTCTGGAAGGGGATTTTCCTTCCTGCCATTAGCGTCTTGGCAGACAGATACACCCCCCCCCCCTTCCCACCCCCACCACAGCCTGTCTTCATAGTGACCACTAATAAACATAAACAACTGTAGCCGGCCAAGTCCGTTGGCCTGCTGATTGCTCTCTTGGTGGTCTGAAGACAGTGGCCAGAGACAGTGAGACACAACACACAATCTATTTTGCCATCTGTCAATCCATCCCTCAGCCAGCCAATCAGGTTAAAGTCCCGCTTCTTCCAAACCCTGCGTATCGGCATTCACGCAATAAGGCGACAGGCACTGAAAACAACTTGAACTGTTTGGAAAAAAGTAAAAAATAAAGAAAATAAAAATAAAACACCATTAGGTCCCTGGGTTCATTGTTCCCTTGGCGTTACATGGTCTTGTGAAGGATTACACAACAAAACGACCTTGTGGTACTTTCTAAAAACCATACTCTTCACAGCAAACTTAAAAAAAAAAAAAAAAAATGAGTCATCGTTTACTGGCTCATCACATTGAGACAGGAGTATATGTAGCTTAAGAGAATACCATTGAGAAGGTGTCGGCATGCCTGTGGACACATGTTTAGGTTTTTTCTCTGAGAGCATAAACACCTCTCTTTGTGAATGTACTCGCAAAACGTGAGTCATTCAGCACATTATAATAATTGCAATCTAATGTCTTTCTAAAGTGTCCTGTCTTAGTGAAATGCTTTATAATATAGTGTGTATATAAAGCATATCTTAGCCATATGTTTTATATACACATCTTTATATTTGCCTATTTACAATGTAAGATGCCCTTGAGTGTATTGAAAGGTGTTGTGAAATAAAATGTATTATTATTATTATTAATGAAAGCATTCTGAGTTTGGTGCCTTGCTCAAGGACACCTAGGCATTGAACCCAGGACATTTCTGCTTCCACTAACTATTCCACTCCAAATCTAAGCGGATACAATGTGGCAGTTATCCAGTGAAAGGGTGTTCTGACTTTCTTTAATAACGTGCCGTTCCCCATTCTGCCGTTACACAATATTGTCCTAAAATTGCTGTCACAAGCGCAATTACCCCGTTGGAAGGATGTGCAATTCCTCTGCCACCCTCTTTTCCACGGCCCCTTGTGAGCAGAGGCATGCTACTGTTGCTGTGGCATAAAACACATGCGTTGATGCGACGGTGTGTCTGGCCTTGTGTGCGTGCGTGCGTGCGTGCGTGCGTTGTGTTCTTACCGGTGTGGATCTGCCGATGAGCGTCTAGGGATTCTTCTGTCTGGAACTGGGCACCACACTGGTCACATACGATGGCCTTCTCACCAGCTGCAGAGCAACAAGAGGTTTTGCATACTGTGTATATAATGTATGTAAATAATGTAAATTGTATGTACACACACACCCACATATATATTGTATATACAGTGTTATATACTGTATATAATATAGTACAGTTTATATATAAAATATACTGTATATTGCATCGTGTGCACCTCCAAAAACATATTATACAGTATATCATATGATTTGAAAAGCTAATCTTATACCACTATAAGATTATTATTATTATTATTATTACATACTATATCATGTACGCTATGTGCCCACATATTTAGGAGAGGTCAGATGAGGGTACAGGCAATGGGTGAAGTGTGTTATGAAATAGATGTTCAGCCCCAGGACCAGTGGAACCCAGCCAAGCCTCTCACTGTGTCGTTTGTGTCAGGCCAGTAGTTAGACGTCTTTAAAGCGATGACATGCAGTGTTTATACAAGAGTATCAAGCACACAGCCGCCGGGACATTGTGGCTGGGCGTGGTCTGCTGGGCGTGGTCTATTCTCAGCCTATCAGAAGCAACAAAGCTTGGCAGGCACCGACAGAAGGTGCCGTTTCAGATCAGGTCAGGCCCAGACAATTAAGTTTTATGGCTTGGCAACAAGTAACGTGGACAGCACTCAAACACGCACGGCGCGCACAGCTACACCTGCTCAACATCTGTTTAGGAGCCTGCGTGTGTGTGTGTGCGTGTGTTTGTATGTATCAGCGTGTAACAGTGAGTCTAATAGTGTGTGTGTGTATGTATGTGGGTGTGTGTGTGCATAACAGTGAGTGTAATAGTGTGTATATATGTATGTGTGTGCGCGCGCGCGTGTGCGTTTGTGTGTACCAGTGTGTAACAGGGAGTGTAATATTGTGTGTCTGTGTGTATATGTGTGTGTCTGTGTGTAAGTGTGCGCGCGCTTGTGTGTTTGTGTGTAACAGTGAGTGTAATAGTGTGTGTGTATGTGTGTGTCTGTGTAACAGTGAGTGTAATAGTGTGTCTGTGTATATATATATGTGTCTGTGTGTGTGTGTGTGTGTACATCAGTGTGTAACAGTGAGTGTAATAGTGTGTGTGTATGTGTGTGTCTGTGTAACAGCGAGTGTAATAGTGTGTCTGTGTATATATATATGTGTGTCTGTGTCTGTGTGTGTGTGTGTACATCAGTGTGTAACAGTGAGTGTAACTGTGCGTGCGTGTGCGCGCGTCTGTCTGTCTGTGTGTGTGTGTGCGTGCGCGAGCGCGCGTGCGTGGGTGGGTGGATCTCTGCGCTCCACAGCAAGCACAGAGATCTGTGCAAAACCAGACCTTGATTTGTTCTTGGCACAGTCTCTTGAGTTACGACACCTCCTTTGAGAGAACGCAATGAAAACAGGAAGTCGATTCTTAGATGACCAAAAAAAAAAAAAGAGAAAAAAAAAGAAAAGTTAGAGAGATGGTTTGTGGGTTTTGCAACCACGGCGACATTAGGGAACGTCCTGTACTGCTGAAGCATGATGAGTAGCTGCTGAAAGCAGAAATGACATGCCGCCTTATTATGGCAGACTGCATGCCAGTTGGCTGATTACACAACAGGTCACGCAAACAGCAAGAGCGTTTTGCGAGTTCGCACGGAGTCTCCAGTTAAAATGTACAGTAGCGAACGCACGCGGGCGGTGTCGGCGCTCGCTCGCAGTGCGATGTATACACACACACACACACACCCAACCACGCCCGCACGTACGCGCACCCACTCACACACACCTTATGCTGTATTTCAAGCACGCACGGGCCTCTGTTGCTGTAGGAGAAGTTACCTTTAATGCTTAGTCTGTGCTCACTGTTGTACCAGCTATAGACGACACTGTAAACAACCGATGAAGACGACCTAGGCATTACTGTCTGCAGGATTCACAGTAAAAGAACTCTCTTAAATCCTGTTTAATTCCAGTTGAGACATCTTCTCACTTTCTCCACATAAACAATCAGACAAATAATCCCCCCCACCCGCAGCGTAACCTTCATGTTACTACCTAGACTAATGTGGACATACTACAGCAGCAACATGCCAGACATCCCAGAAAGAAGACAACTAACCTCGGGGGGGGCGGAAGGGGGTTTAAGTGCAGGCCATGCCCCGGGCTTGTGGCGCGCGCCCCGCGGACGTAAATTGTCAGGGGGAGACGGCAGCTCGGAGCTCCGTTGCCACGGCGGCGGAGGGAGCTGTGTTGCCACGGAGGTCGCCATGGCGGGGGTGTGTGGTAGTGGTGGGAAGGGAGGGGGGGGGGGGGTATGGGGGGGCAGACGGGACCCCGCCACCCAGCGAGTGCCCCACGTCGGACCGCCAGCAACTAAAGAGGGGGCCTGCTGCTTAGTAACAGACCGCCCCCCACATACACACACACCACCACCCCTTCCCCAAAATTAAGGCAATAAATCTCCAGGCCTCTTTGAATGTGAGCGGGCAAACTTGTTAGCAGGAACCACCTCCTTGACATGAGCTGTTACTCTCCTCACAAGTGTCCTTAATAACAACCCTCAGCACACGTGCATGCGCACACGTACACGTGCACGCACACACACACACACACACGCACGCACGGGCCCAAAACCCTCGGAAGTATCGGGGAAACTGAAAAAAATAAAAACCATAATAATAAAAACATTTGAAGCTTGAGGCCACCTGAACGTGATCCATGAACATGATATTCTGCTGCACAGAGAGACACAGACAACCTGAATAAATAAAAGATGTATACTACACACTGGCACAGTCAGTCGCACACGGCCAGGATGGGGGAAATCCCCAGGAGACTACAGCGCAGGCAAAGTTCTGTTTGACGGACAGCGGCCCTCTCCCCGCGCCCCTAGGTCTCGAGTCTGGAGCTGACATCATGAGGTTTGCGAAACGGCACATTTCGGCGCTCACGTGGGAGCGGGTGAGCGGGCGTGCGGGGGGGTGGGGGGGGTGAGGGGGGCAGGTGCTGCCAAACGATGCTTCCCTTCTCACTTCCTATTTTTCTTTTCGGCGGAGGAGTTGCACAAGTGGTGGCATCCTCTGCTGCTCCAACAGCAGCTTCCTGCGGGACGCTCTGCCTCTCCCCGGCGTCTAAAACCGGGCCGTGCCCTGTACACGCGTTGGCACGCCTGCCACCCGGTGCTGTGGAGCCATTCTCAGCTTCAGGGAACTACAATGTGGTTAGAGTTGTAACCATAGCTACTAACCAACCGATGTAAATGTTGTGGGCAAACGTATGAGTAGGACGCATTTCATTTAGCGGCTCGATGTATTATGTGCATGGTACAATATACATAGCACAACCCCCCACCCCACCGGCCCCCCATGCCCTAATGCGCGCACATATGCTCGCGCAGCCTTCAACGTGATCTCATAAAGCAGTCATTCAGAAGCTATATCCTCATTCAACAGAAGATGTAGTTTTGCATGACTGGAAGAAAGGTTCCGTTTGTGTTGGGCAGAGAATTCTGTGTTTCCTTAGGAGCTCTGTTAGTGTGCATGTGTTTAGTTCTGGATCTAACATTTTGGTGTTCCACGGCATCTTTATGCGGGCTGCGCGGCAAGCAACAGATGTCCCACCTCGGGGTGCAGCAGTCCAAACAGAATCTGTAATCAAAGACATTTTGCAGAATTAAACATCACAAGATGTTTAATTCTGCAAAATGTGTCTTCTCTCACAGAATCATGAAAATTAAGACACCTTGTTTATACTGGCAGTCTCGTGTTGCTGCCACATTGTCCTCCGAAAGCTGTTGGATTTTCTGGAACTTTAGCACATTTCCAGTTTAGCTACGTTAAAGCCCTTTAGAGGCAAGTTACCAAAGCAAGTAGGCCCAAACATTATTGCATTACATCATTATAATAATTTATTATATAAAGCCCATCTGACATTTAGTTAGACAAATAGTTCAGAGTTTGTAGCCAGGTCACTTGAACTTCACAGTATAATAACGCAGACAACAGGTTTATTGGCCAGCTGTAGATGGCACGTCCCCAACACGCACAGGGTCCCTTCATAGGGCTTTTATAGGCTGCTACTGTTGCTGCCATGTTATGACCGGGCATGTTATTCTCCGGTGGTGTCAGTGGGAAAAGAGAGAGCAAGACAAGCGATATATAGAGAGAGATTACATTGATGTTCATGTTATGTTCTGTATAATGGCAAAATTGTATGCAACAGTTGTGTAACAGACAGTATTTTAGTTTGTTATTTTGTTTTATTTGTTATGCTTTGGCAACATTGTCTTTGAACTTTCATGCCAATAAAGCGAATTGAAATGAGAGAGAGAGAAATAAAGAGAGAAAGAGAGAGCGAGTGAGCAAGACGAGAGAAAGAGAGATAGTTTTACTTTTATTGTACCTTTTCATCCTGTACTGCTTTGGCAATATAAGTAACTGTACTGTACACTTGTCATGCCAATAAAGCACCATTTGAA
>JAOEGT010125097.1:0-26605 GCA_025447795.1 Speoplatyrhinus poulsoni
ATGGGATGCCGGGGTACCAGCAAACCAGCATTCTATGCTGGTTCCAGCATGCAAAGCATACCTTATGCTGGTGACCAGCAATGCTGGATTTTTTTTAGCAGGGACAGTACATATCCTCTGGTCAAGCTAACTCTCTTACAAAAAGCTTCACACAACCACTAGCAACAAAGCCTCTTATTGCTACTGTTGTGTCTTAACACGCTGAGACACATTTTAGTCAATATATGCTCTGGTACACAACTTATTTATTATCACATCCAGCAGAAAGGTTGTTCTGATTAAACATAGGCTACAGGCTACATAAAGATGAATAACTAAGACAAAACATTTACTTGCTTGTGGATACATGAGGAATGCCTGTAGAGGTGAAATATTAGCACTAAATAAAAAGACACTCATTGATATTCCCAATCTCTATACATAACTCAACTTAAAAATATTTGAAAAAATAAAGCTGAAAATGTAAATCAAAATTGTATTTCACACCATAGGTATTGACCAAAATAAACGTTCACCGGTTCTCTGCAATAACAAATCTCCAGCAGCCTAACAAACTACTAGGTTGAGTTTCCCCTGATCAAATGTACATGAGGTAAATTGACAGTCAGAAATGTCTGTGTGAATTATGGATTGCCTACATGGATATCGGGTTAAAACGACACACCGCTCTTCCTGTTTGTAGGAGACGCTCGGTTCAATTTAAGCACGCTTCAAACACGTGCAAACCGCGGCAACAGCATTCACGGCGTCTAGAGATGTCAAAGTGGGTAGTGGTGTCGGTGCGCTGGTGGGTGTAGCCATTAAAGGCTCGTTGGGTGTTTAGACCCATCTCAATAGCATGTTGTCATGCCTTATTGATTAGCCCATGTGTGCCTGGGGACCAGCGCAAGTTGTGAGCCATTATTATAAAACTGACAAGGATTGCCGGCACTCACGGTCCTCACTCAACCTTACAGGAATGAAAGGAAGTGTTTTTTCTTGGCAGGAGGCCAAAATCCCCTCCCTGTTTTGGAGAGTTATATATTTCCATTCCTCTGTGCTGGGGCTGTTTCCGAAATCGCGATCACCCACTGTTGTTCCAGGGCTCATGTGTTCCATGTGGTGCAACCAAATTAGTGTCATACAAACAAACCTATTGGAGAAACAAACACACACAAACACACATACATACATACACAACCGTAGGTTGATACTGACTTTATAAAATATTCAGGTTTAGTGTACATGAGCTCTATTGCACTTTCCTTACTTCAGTTAAATCTAATGAATGAAAACAGTCCTACAATTATCACATTCATTTTATAATCAGGTCTAAAATCCCTTTAATGGGTTATCAATAAGACCCCAGCATGTAGCAGAATAACAATGCTGTATACAGTACACATTACAATTCAATATCACCATATCAAGTGTTCCTTCATTTTGTGAGAGTACGGGCAAATTAAATTATTGGAAAATCCCCAGGTAATATTCGCAATTGGTACTTCAATTATAACAAGACCCCAAAAAATGAATACGCATGCACACAAACTCCCAGGGCCACACGGCATGTTTTCCATCCACTGGAAGTCAAGATCACATTTCTCTGCGCTCTAGGGAAAACCTCTAGTAACACACCTTAGTGAGTCGGCCATTTCTAGGAAAGGGTAAACACGACTCGCTTAACCTGTGCATCGTCACTGTAAAGCCCGTAGGGAGAGGAGCCAACTCAGGGTTTTATACGCATGCAAAAATCCCATCTGAACTCTACTGTATATTGCAGGCACCTCTGATAAGGTGGAAAACCATGTTTCACAATCATGATGCTTAATGGCTCAAGCCATTTACAAGGTGACACTGGCTATATTAACTTAATCTAAATTAACTTCAAAGCAAGAAGTACATTGATGCAGTTACAGCTTTTGACTTGAGTGAAATACAGTGATGAGGATCCCTTGTAAAGTCGCTTCAGCAAATGTATTGAGGGCCGCTCTAGTGAATAGGAAAAGCACCGTTAAATTGACCATGTTACCAAGCCACTGAAATGATGCCCTTCAAATGTTCCCTTGCAGATCTGGGGGATACGCATCTGTACCTGGCCCTAAACTGACATTTTAGACAAAAAAACTGTGTGCAAAAAAAAAAACCTGGATAAATGCTTGCCACATTATCTGAGATGGTAATTTTAGCAGCCAGCACATCCATGTATCCTTGCTACACTGCAGGCTAAGGCAAGACCGAGTCCTTCTGAGACCACACAAACCACAGGTACAGTTTGACCCTGGTTCAGGGGAAATGTCAGGGGGGCAGCTGTATGGATAGAACTTTCCTATTGTAAAACAATGTTCAATTCATCATCAACATAAACCCATCAGGGAGCTATTTCACAGCAGTCACACAGACACAAAGCAAAGACATTTAGATGACTAAGTCCTATTCTGTCTTTGAATATTTTATATTTAAAATAAACATAATGCGGAGCATGTATGAGGCAATGACAGACAAACCCATTCATTGTCTATACAGTAGGCCAAACACTTAGATCAAATATGGGAAGGGCATTGTATTAGCTAACAAGCTAAATTACATAAAGGCATGGCCATAGTAAACGTACATTTAAAGAGTCTAGTAAGTGATACAGTATCTTAGAATGGAAGTTTTAAACTTGCTGGGATGATTTACAGTAATTGATTATGTGCCCCAGCTGGGTAATCTCATTATTCTAAGTCAATTTTCCACTTACACCCTCAGACAAATACACAGTACACATCACAACAAAGTAATGCATCCCATTATGTCAAAACGTCCTTCCTGTCTAATTGACTAAACAGAGATTACACTACATCACTGCACTCGTAATGTAGTACATTAGTGCAGAAGATCATAAGTAAAATCTCCACCAATAGTAGAATAGCAGATAGACTATTTGCTCCCTTCAGAACTAAACCTAGTTTGTGAATGCATTAATGTTTCAGTTAATCCTGATTTCAAATCAGGGCCTGATGTATTTTTTGCGGCGGCCACAAAAAGTAGGCTACGTGTTTTGTTTTAGGGGATTGAGGAAAGGAATTCTTCAGCAATGGCCAAGGTTAACCCTTAACGTTGTGCTAAAGGCTAAAGAACGAGTAATGGTGCGAGTGCAGGGTTCTGATTTCCTCTGGGCTTCATCACTAGCAATTTGTTTGCTTGTCAATGGAGGGTTTGGACCTGGAACCCAGGGCCTGCGGGGAAACAAGCTATCTTGCTCTTGTGACGCCATGCAAAGTGAGCGGATCCCCTCCTCAACTCTTTGTGTGTGTGTGTGTTCAAGTGCTGAGCAAGTGTGGCAGCAGCCACTTCCTGTGGCTGCTGCTGGTTAACGCAACACTTGACAAATCGATAATGAGGCTCCTCTTTGCAAGCCTGGATTTGAGGCCAGTTGCTTACCCCCCATCAAAGCACAGTGTACAAGATGTGCTACTACTGTTCTGGAGCTGATAATAAGAGACATTGCAGACAGAAGCATTCCACATGTTACTGTACATTATAAAGTGTAATGTATAGTACATGCTATAATTTGACTTCAATGTGTGCCAAATAATGACAAATATATCCTTTCTATGAAAGATGCTTGATTAATTAAAAAGAGCAAAAGTTAGTCCTTTGTGGCAGAATGCATCCAGCTCTCTCAGATCATTCTTATCAGGATTTAGCTCGGCAAACGAATACTGCTCACTGTGTGGATATAACTAAAGATGCCAATACTGGCTACACATATTACAATGTATAACAAGCTGACACCCTGAAGTGCCATAACAAGCCCATATGTCCAGATACCAGTGGCAGTCTCATAATACAGCTGTATTGCTCAAGGGAATAGACACAGTACAAATGTATTTCTGTCCCAGAATGGAAACAGTGAGACACTCAAGGGAAACGGGGATAAGATATCATGTAGCATATTAGGCGTATCATCACATCACCATCATCATAATCACTTAAAAGCATTCTCTCGGTGGTGTAAGCTGTAGATTTAGCCAGCCATTACAGCACAAGACCCATATCTTATGTGTAATGTGTTCGAATTTCTAAGCATAGAAATGGATTGACTATAATTTAGCATGCTGCTCTTTTCAAAGTTATATAGCATTTGTAACTGAACATACAGCCTATGCAAAAACCTACAATGAAAACGATTTCATCTGCGTTTCAGTCGAGTAAGAAAGCAATTGTCCAGAAAATTAAAAAAGGAATCTCTTTCACTTTCATTTAAAATCAATCCTGTTGAAATTAAAAGTCTTTCCGATGTAATTCTGCCCCTTTGTCTCAACGACTTCTAATTTATATTATGCAGGAGGCTTATTTTCTGATTAATAGCAGAACGCTGGTACTGTAGGTTTGTTTGTATATTTCATACTTTTTAATCCCTCAATACTCAAAGCAAGCTGCAATATTTAATTTTAAATAGAATGCACATTATAATGATGTAGGTTTCCCATACTTGTTAAAGAAGTCAAACATGAATTATCTGTGTTTTAAGAAATCCATTCAATAAGGATTAGGGATAATCTCTTTTCCGTGGCCTCATCACAACACAGTTTAATGCTAGGTTATTTCAAGCATATCAGCCTCTTCCATCTATTAACACTACATCACATAAGCAATTCTGTGCTGAACGTTTCATACATAGACCCCAGTAAGCAGTTAATACACATTGGCTGTTAGCATTGTCACTCAAGTCTGTAATTCCGGTGTGATGCCAGTGCAGTGATTTATTTAGCCTACTATTTTAAGCAGTGACCGTATAGTCTACTTATTTAACTTATTACAAATAGCCAGACTTGTGTTGTTTCCCAACAAGTTCCTCATTGCAAGTTTAATGTCCGACTTGGTCATTGAGTTATGTAGTAGTGTACATGTCAATAAAAACACCTCTTTCATCAAGCTAGAGTTTACGCCACTATAGGCTGGCTCTGCAAATTCAATCAATACATTTAAAGACATATCTATATTAATTTATATCATATTAATATAATAATATACTGGAGTATTAGAATATATGGAAACAGGTAGCCATGTGTCACAACAAATACCTGGTTAAATCTTTACATAATGCCCTATCAAAACCCACTAGCGTCCAGTTACAGTATACAATTCCAGCATTAAACATGGCACACGCCTGTAGACTCAGGACAGACTGAAATTCCACACCACCACCCCGGCAAGACGGACAACATTAGCCTCCCCGCCAAGGCCAGGTATTTGACATCATTGTCCTTCAATGCATTGTGGTCGCAACCTGCTGCCGCCTTGGGTGCAACAAATGCACAATGGAACTAATTGAAATGCTTATTAAGGGCATTTTAAAGGGTAAGGGTTTTTTATATTCAGGAGGAATAACCCAAGAAAGAAGTGGAGAATCAGCCTTAAAACAACTTTCTGTGAACATGTGTAGCAAACGTTAAAGAAAATACCTCATTGGTATATAGATGCCATTGCATCACATGCTACGTTTATACTATTGTATGCTGTAACATTGTCTCAGCTTTGATTTCCCCATATTGAATGACATAATGCATTTATATTTTAGATAACACAATTGGAAGGAATTAATATCCCCTCTTACAGTAAATTCCATATTCAGAAAGGATTACACTTTAGTATAAACTATATTCCAAGGGCAGGTAGGGGGGAAGGTACTAGGGCAACAATTAGCATGCTAGCTAGCCAACCACCCACCCAATTCCCCTGCCCTGAGGCAGATAAAAATGAGGAGTGCTGTACTGTATAGTTGATGCAAGAATGTAGTTGCTGAAGCTACATTTAAATATATGTTTAATTTCCTTTTAATGGCAGAATGTTAACTTTGTACCATACCCCAAGAGACCCACTTTAGAGAAGAAGGGTTGTTTGTGTAGGCTACCTCCTGGGGCACATGCAAGCTCAATAGCAAAGTGAAATACTTAGAGAAAACTATTTCAGAGAATTATTCTCTTTTCTTTATTTTCTTCTTAAGAAATTGTAAGTTGGCTGCACATTTAAAAGCTCTGTACCAACCATTATTTATAGACAGTGCTGTTCCAGATGACTGCCCTGTCATGGACAGTAAGAAACTAGATCAAATGCACTCATCTACTGTATATGCAGCAACAAATCAGAATGGCATCAGCAAGACATTTATTACCACAACAAGAAGTTGTTGTCAATGCTTTCTGACTTGTTTAATACCACATGTTTAATGCCAATGTGACCGTATTCTGTCTTGCCTGAAATGTTGGGACAGTTACGTTGATGTGTCAAGATAGCGCGGCAGAGTGAAACGCCTCAAAGCTTCTGAAAAAAATTAACTTGTTAGCCTTGTAGGTACTTTCCAAACTAATTAGGAGGTATTATTGGTGCAAAACATCTGAGCACCTGTGACAGTGAATTTGTAGTTGTAGAAAGTAGTCACACATTTGTATCAGTACATTTAAATCAGTAATGTGTTGTTATAACTTCATATAAACATACAGTAAACAAATAATTTGTGAGTCACACACACACACACACACTGTACGTGCACAACCGTGCAGGTAGGTTATACGAAAGAAGATAATATATAATATTATAATATATAATGAAAGAACAGAAGAGCTGTGATAAAAACAAAGGGAATGTGATGTCAAGCTGCTCAATTACAATTTAAATATATTTTTACAATAGTGCCTACAGTATGCTTCTATATGTTTAAAATATTGTATTGCACTGTATATAGATTACATTTATGCAGACAATATAATCTATGAGCATTTGCATATTTGATGCTGCGCTGAACACTGTTTTCATGACAACATAATCTCTTAAGTGATAATAAAAAAAATGATATTGCATTAGGTAATTACCTTACAGGGTATGACCATATCTCAATTGAATTATTATTTAACTGAGTGGGCTGCACTCAAAAGACTATTTTAGGAAATATACACCAAGAAAAACCACTAGAAAAACATGTTACCACTTTCTATCTAGTCATTTTTTTAAAGCATTACTCCTAAAATGGGTAAAATATCCTCGTTCAATTCTTTTTTTCCTAAATGGTGCGTGACACATATGTGGCTTCTGTCACAAAGACATATGAGTGTGATGCAGGTTATGAAGCCCAGCAGTTTTGCTGCCCGCCCTGGTGAACAGTGAACATGGCTGATTGATTTCCACCTGTCTCCAGTAACAGTGCATATCTCTAGCAAGACAATCATTGGGTTTTTAATAAGAGGGAGATCATTTCTCTTTATCTATAATTAAAGTGCATGCGTGTTCACAATGAAATCAGTACCTGTGCGCTTTCATGCACACAAACCTGTCAGTATAAAGGATCTTGTCTTCCTGTTGAGTTTGACGAGACCAGAGGTTGAAGGCTTCGATATTTCTAGCAAGCCAAAAGACCATGACCATAAAGTTATAGCTGTGTTCGGTCATTAAAAGTGATTTTTAATTTAAAATTATATTTATGTTCCTCTGCCGTAATAATAGATAGAAAAAAAACTAGGTTTATACAGTAGGCAAGCATATGAGAGAAAAAAAAGTTGAAAGTAAATTAAACTAAAACTACAGATTTAATATTGCGGTACAATAACAACGGCAGTAAATGAAAGCTTGAATATTGGATCATATTTCAAGTAGCCTACGACATTTACAACCACATTCTAAAAATCAGACCTGTCTAAATGGTAAGAGGCACATTTTCATCAGGAGAACTACTTAAATCACAGGAGAGGGGGTTAAGACGACAATCGGAACAGAATGAAGAGACCTTGAGGGGAACCATAAGAGTTGGGGGGTCATTCATCCTGATTACACCCAGATTCAATATACATCGGGCGGCAATTCAGAGGCAACAGAACGATCAATGTGATTTGTGTAGCACTGTGCACTGTGCACAAGGGACTTATAAAGCAATATGGACGTCAAGGGTAGAGCGATTTCGTAATTGGGCATGCACAAACCTCTTCCTATATTGCTTTGCATTTAAATTGGATTTGCAAAAAAGGGGAGAACAATTCTAAATGTGTGTGCAGACCACACTCGACAGCTCGGAATGACACACAGATCGTTTCCCTGATTTCTGTTCCAACGCCAATAGTTTAAACATGTTCAAGGCGTTTTACTGTAGCTGCATTTTGTCTGAAGGGAATTGCTTCTGGACCTGTCTTACTGTACCAGTGTGGGCTGGACTCTGGCTTAAACGATAATTACAAAGTGTCATTTACACCAGGCAAATACAAAATGTGCTATTTAAAGTGTGCTACAGAAATTATCATTTTTATATGGTTAGGAATACAGCTTATTTTTTAGTATTTTAAAACTATAGCTTATAGACAGTTTGTAGTGAAGGCATGACTTAGTTGGAAGTAAATAACAATAAATGGCACAATATCTTAACAAGGGTATGGCTTGGTTTCATCTGAATATTATAGTATCATGCACTGAAAAAATACTCTTATACTATACAGTATACCCCCCACACACACACACACACACACACACGCACACTAGTGACAACAGTTGCTTAATGCTGTTGCCACGCTGACTGCATTATGAATACTAGTGATGCCAAAAGTTGCACTGCAACACATTAGCTGAGCTACAGCACATCTGTCAACGCTCGGATGGATGAACATCTTGTGCCATTACAGTGCCAGGATACTGGCGACATCCTTCCTGGTCACATGGTTAACCGTGACTAAGCCAGGTAAGTAATGGGGCCTGAGGGAGGATGCAAGGCCTGTTGCTGACGGAGAAGGTGCTCGGTCTATCTGCGTGGTTGTCTAGGATGGGACTCCTACAAGACTGTTGGAGCACACTGGTGTACAACCAAATGGACAAGGGCAGAGGTCATGGGCCAAGGATCCCTTGGCTGTTACAAAAACATATTTAGTTGCACAGTGAAGGGCAGCCTATAGTGATATGTATAAAAGTAGACCATGCTAAGCCATTAAAATAATAACTGACAGATTTATACTTACAACACAGGTTGTATGTTAATGTTTTGGGACCACCTAGTCCCAGACCCCCTGTTGAAGACCTCTAGACTAGGGTTTCTGAATGGGTGTGGCTATCTAGGGTTAGACTTGCTATGCAGTGACATACAATGTATAGGACAAATACACTGATTCTTAATGCTTGCAAGTGTGGTTTATAGTTTCCTGAAGGAACCTGATGGGCAGGACACATTTTGAAACCTAACATGTCATTTAGACAACATCCAATGAACTTGTCCCCAGATATGACATCATATCTGGATTGTAAACAATTGTCTTCGACCTGTCCTGTCACTCCAATCAGATGGCCAATCAAGTTAGTGTATCCTAAAAAATAAATTGTGATGAAACTGAATACTGATCTTAGGGCGATGTATTGTCCCAGAAAAAATTGCGATAAACTATATTATTGTCAGAATCATGTAAACAATGTTGTTCCGCTATTGTCTATGTGACATACATTTTTCATTATGGTTGGTTAAACCAATTTCTAATTTTGGCATTTATTCTTCCGAATGTAGTTGGCTAGAATTATGCAGTTGTCGGGAAAAACTAATTTTTAAACCTTGAAGATAGGGCTGGACGATTAACCGAAAAGTAACTGAAACTGAAATCATCTAACAGCTTTCCTATGTCGTTTTTTAGAATTTTTAAAGATCCTGTTCAATCAAGCGCGGCATAGATAGGAGGATGCGTGTTTTACAGATAAGCCTATTTGTCTGGACCCGGACACTCGTGACAATCCCAGGCACATCAATAAACGAGCAGCATTTACTAAGAAACGCTGCTGTTATTACTGTAACCGCCATTAGTATCAACCGCGACAGACGTAAATCAAAACTACACTTCACGTCAATGGCTCGTAACACGGCAGCTCAGGTGGCAATTTTTCAGGTCGCAATTTTTCTTTAAGCTAATAATTATGACACCATGTGTCTTTAATTATTTAGTGTTTTAGCCCAGCACTCCCTGGCAAGATGAGAGCAAAGAAGAAGAACAACATGGCTTACTTTAAGTACAACAGGCAATATTATTGACGTCTGAAAAATAATTGAGGTCATGTCCATATATTGCTTGATAAGTCAATGTACAAATTATCATGATAGGCCTAGTTGAGCTCAAATGGAGAGACATCTGGAAAATTTAATTGATATGGAGCATACACTGAGGAAACACTGTGCCGAAAACTATGAGCTGGGTTCAATCAAGAAGCTGTGACATTATGGACCACAAAACAATCACAGTTTACTCTTTCATATCCCCCTTAAAACTGTACTATGGTGGGTAAACTGGAAAATACTCTAAGCAGCATCTTAAACGCAGAGCAGAGCAGAGTGCACCTTTTCAATAAACAGATATGTTGTGTCATACTCTAATTCTACAATAAGAGTCCTTGGAGATGCAGCAATGAATTAATCCCCCACTGTATAAGCACTTTCACCAAATCTGTACTTTGCAGTCCCATAAAACTGACACTTTTTGGCAACAACATGCCTCTGGGGGGAGGAGCGGGGTGGAGGGGACTGTTTAGGAGCCGTGGCCTACAGTTTATCCATGCACCTCAGGTGTTAAAATCCATCCATGTAGTCTGTGTAGGATGATGTGTACACAATCTGTATGTCTCTAGGGATGTGTGTGTGTGTGTGTGTGCATGCGTGTTTTAGAGATGTTTTATTGCCAGATGGGTACCATAGGGACAGACACACACACACTCTCATAACACGTCAGAAAATTAAAATGCTAACGTGTCAACAATTACACTGCTTATGTATTCTTTCACACAGTTTCAGACATGCACTATTCTCAAATGGTATTATTAAGGTAATAATATATTTGTTGTACCCGTTATAGATGAATTACTATGCTGCTGAATGCCAACACTGAAAACTCATACTATTATTATTTTTTATTTTTTTTTGCCTATAATTATAATTTCCAAAAAGCAGAACTTTGCAAGAGCAGATCGTTTTAAAAGGCCTTAGCAAAATGTCAAGCAAACAAATGTCAAAAGCTGCATTACTGTATGTAAGAGCACGCTCGTGAATCACATCTTGCTTCTCCACACAAGCACTTGACATTTCATGTAAACCGTTGCAAGGAGACAATCCCATTCTTAAATTCAATCTACAGCCAGGGGAAAAAGACAAAGGAAAGCCTTTGAGGGCATTGATTTCATTACCCAACCAACTGTAGCTTGTTCTTGCTTAACACAAGTGGAAAAGGGATGGACCCAATGGCAAGTATCCAATATAGCGAGACCAGAAGTCCTTTGATATCACATTCGAGGGCTGCTGCTTTGCAAGCATTGTTCAGCCTGTTCAGAGTGACCAAGCAGTTCTGTCACCTGTGCAACACTAACATGACGGAAAGTATCATTACATGAGGGGACATTAGCAGTACTAAGTCTCCGCTACCTCCCAACCGTCTGCATTGATTCTCCTTTTGTTGGCACACAGCTTTGGTGAGGCCCCAGTCCTTGTAATTGCAGGCTAACAGTGCGTGGAGGACGCTGCCTCTAGTATCTGTGTCTGGGTAAGAACAGTTCAGAGGTTTGGGAGCGCACTAGCAAGGCCGGCCAAGCAAGCAAGCAAGGACAGAGGGAAGGAGAGACAGACAGAGAGACAGAGAGAACTGGTGCCAAATTGTAAGAAGACTTCAAGGGAATCTGAAATGATTCATTTATGGCATATTAACTTGTTTAGATTTTTCACCTAAAAGGAGAACCCTCCCCTCCTCCCCTCTCCCCCATCACCTGTGGTGCTGTCACGTGGCTTAGCCATAACTTTAGGGCCGTACTGGCAAGCCATAGAAAATAGGCCACTAGGGTAATGACACAATTTTCTGACGTGGTAAAAAAATCTATGATTCTGAGCCGAAGGCAAATAAGAAGACTTCACTTACTAAGTGAACCACAAACATACTTACAACTTTCACACCTCACATGTAGTAGGATAAAGTAAAACATATGACATATAGAGTTGTTGTCATATCATTATCTTGGAAAACCATGGAAAATTCTATTTTTGTATCCACTTTTTATGCAATTCTAATTCAGACATGAAAGACATGGGCTCCTCCTTTGAGTTACATTAACCATGCCCTCTGAAGCTGCTAAAAATAACCCAGCCATTTTTTCTAACTCAAACTCAACAGGGATGCCCATTTACAAACATTAGTGCAAATGGGAAAACTTATTTCATTGGCAGGCAAGGCTGAATCTGAACGGTCAGCGAGCTGGAATGACCACAGGTCACTGCCCAGAGCAAACAGAGAAATGGAGGAAATTACAACTTCTCCAGGGACCATGAATGTGGATGTTCGGGTAGTTTATATCACAGGCTAATTAAAGGAAGAAAAAACAACAGCCTTTGCATACAATATGTTGTAGTAGTCTATTGGGTTTTTTAAGCACCTATTCAATTATTATTTTTTAAAAACATTTTTATCTGATTCCTATAACCATTTTTATTTATGTTTTTTCTCTGTACTTCTGTATTTGTTTATGGGAAGCACAACTGCATTTATTCCCTCTCGGAAAAAGCACTTTGAACTGCAATCATGTATGAAAAGTACTATATAAATTATTATTATTATTATTATTATCTAATAAAGATAAGTTTGCCCCCTTATCTAAACAACAATGCTTTGTTGTTTCAGGAAACGTCTTAACTGATTGTACTGCAGCACATTGAGACATACTATAGGGCCATACACAATACGCCTGACTGTCCCTTGATGTAGAAAGCTGTAATCACTTCTTTCAACCCTGAGGGTGACATTATTATGACAGCTTCATCACTATGTAATTATTCACTTAACATCTAATTAATAAGATCGTCAATCACAGGGATGTTATATACAGTATGTGTATATCACCGCCAAAAGAAAAGAGCCAAGCATAAATCACACCCAAAAATGATTCAGTGTGAAAACACTGAAAGGGAAATGTCCAAAAAAAATGTACTCTTATCCCGTCATAGAGAATGTAGCGTAACAATACAGTAAAAACTACCCTTAAAGGTATCCCTATAAAAACATAACTTTTGCTCAAACAGGTCTCATGGCAGGTGTATATCAGTGGCTTGTTGGACTTTTATATATTAAAGGGCCCACTCCTCCTAGCCCAGCGGTACTGTGCAGACTCGCACTGTACCGAGTTCATTTGCATTATGTTGACAAGCACAGCATAGACACTTAGACACAAAAAGGCATGCCTTAGCCAGTCACTGTACCAGACAAACAGTCACCTGTTGTCTGGCAGAGTGTGTTGCATGGCATGACTTTTTTTTTAAAGACCTCTCGTAAGTCTGGTGATAATCTCGTGGTAAACTGTACGTCAGTGAGTCTAGGAATCTGTGCCACTCCCGTTTCAGGTGTTTCGTAAACAGCAGTAGAAACCGGAGAAGGCAACAACAAGATCAGGGACACAGTGGATAACAAAGAGACAGTGAATAAAACCTGCCATGCCAAGCAGTGAACTGCGGTAAAGGCTCCATCCTGATAGGTCGTGCACTGGGCTGGAAAAACACTCCAGTTGAAGCCCACCCCCCACCCTAATATAGCAAAGCATTGCTAATGTTTTGAGTGTAACCTGGTTGCACCTGGGTGTGTTAGCCACATTGCTTAGTCATGTTAATGTACTTGCTCTTGTTTACAGCGGCAACACAATACATAAAAGCTAGTTGCAAAATAAGAATGCAATGTACAAATGTAGAGCTATTATAAATTTGAGGATCAATAGTATTAGTGCACACCTGTGGCAGCATACTGTAACATCATCATCATAATCGTCATCATCACTGCTATGCCTTAATGGCCACTTGACATCTACTTTCATCTAGAATCTCTTTTTCCTCATTTTGGGTTTTTTGTTATTCTTAAAAGTATAAAACTTTCCAAGTTGCCGAACTGTCAGTTCAGGGGAAATGTAATCAAAGTCAGACTTTTTCCAGGTATTTTCTTTGAAACGATACATGAACCCATCGCAACAGAGCTTACACGAGCTATAGTATAAGCAAACCGTGCATCGCAACGCCATCAACGCTAACAAGGAACCACTGCCTGTGATGCGCACAGATGCTTATCGAGTAATCGAACAGATGCCACGTTAGTTCATTGGGTGTGAAGGGAAAATGATGCAACACGGTTAGCCATCTGCTAAGGTTGTGGCTGTGCAAACAGCAAGGGAGATGTGTTGCGCTAAAACAGATATTATGTATGACACCAACTGAGGGATGATGATTTACTACAAGGAGACGACATTAAATCTACATCACAATATAAAAAATAAAACCAAAATGCCAAGAAAATATCATCCATATTGTGACTCGATCAAAACAAAAACACCTTTCCTTTCAATGCAATAGGGTGCTCCCTCCGAAGCTCATTGCCAAGGCTAGGATATGTGTATGTGATGCCATTTACATAGCATGGGCTGTGTAGAAACACCTGAATATGTTTTCAGTACGCGCACAGAGCTAGCGTGAGTAAATATATTCACTAAGTTTTACAAAGCTAACATTCACTGTTATGTCTTGTGTGTGTATGTCTTGGTGCAATATTGATATTGTGCTATTGCACAGCTCTACTTCATTTTAATTAATTTTTTTTGTTGAGTTCTTCAGCACAGGCAGAACTAAGAGGGGAAAAAAATACTGGCACAAAAAGTTCCCTTGAGAAATCGAAGTCAACTTAATATTTGTCGGAGAGCTGCGCAGGATTCAGACTAAAGCTTCAACAAAGTGCAGCATTAGAAAACTGGCAGAAAAGTGCAGGCGTTACACCCTTCCAGCCAAACACTTTAGGTCTATCTATCAAACAACGCTAAACTAATAACCTCCAAGCACTGCAATAAACTGACTGCGCTGTGTGTGCTTCACTGTCCAGACAGCAGCAGCAGTGCATGCTACAAGTCACCAACACTGCAGTAGAAACCCTTGAGCTGAACAAAGACAAATCAAAAATGTTCACGACGGACAGAGAAAGACAGTTTGTATAGAAACAGGCTCTGTTGCACAAACAGGGTGCCAACCCAATCTGCCTAAGGGTATCAAATATTCAGTGTTTGGTTAAGGATTATGGGCTTTGAGCGCGCTGTCCTCCCACAACAGGTGGAACATGACCTGCCATTAGCCATGAGGAAACCAGAAGGATGAAAACAAAGACGAGCGCTAGCGTCAGAGGGCAGGCCCCAGACATGCTTGTGCTCATGAGTAACCTCTGAAAAGTAACCAAAGGCCATTTGCTTAGACGAGTACCTGCACACAGTTACCATACAAAAACTACAAGGGAACTAATTGCTCCTTCCTTACGTTTGAAATTCAACTGACTGACAAAATGTGGGTAGTGATCTTTTATTAATTTTAAGATTCACAACAGGTGAGGTTTTCTTGTAAAATGACCACCAATGCTGTGAAGTTATGTGTATCTTCAATGCAATAAAGACAATTATCCTCTTTCTTCATGACGTGGCATTAACAAATACCCACTTAGTATTTAGTGCTGCAGCCCTGCGGTCGGTTAGTTACAAGGAGTGAGGCTGTGATCATTTAGCTTTGGTACAGCTAAGAGGCAATACCGTTCACTGATCAGAAAATCACTGGGAAACGACGAGGGGTCATCGCTAAGGGCTGAACCCCAAAGGTCAGGCTATACGTCAGACTGCTTACAAAGTTTCTAAACCCATCTAAGAAGGTGTATTACAAAATGTGACACATTGCAGGAGCGGCCACGGTTGACAGCCCAACGCTTAAACAGCCAAGCAAGGATACCGCGAAGAAAGACAAGGAGAAATATGGCTCTGATATAAAGCCTTCTAATATATTTACTGCTGCATTGCAATGCATGACTCAAGTTAGAAGGGGAAGGAATTGCTGAGAGCGAACTTGTGGCACAATCAGGGCTATTGACAAGATAACGAACAGGCACGGAAACTGTGTCACTTAAGACTAAGCCGCATAAATCACTCTCCTTTACGCCTAAAAGGAGGCTGACGTATATTCCCTCTGGTTGTTCGCCTGTGTCTTCTGTCTTCCCCCTACTATCAGAGAAACTCTATTGAAACTGAAGGAGAGTTAGTGATTCCCCTGGTGTGGAGGGCTGGTACCAATCTCTGCAGTTTAATATATTGAAGAAGTGCTGACAGGGCGGTTTGGCGCTAGTACCCGAGAGCATCTCAGATTTGTTCCTCCCTACCCACACACGTATACCGTACCTACACACACACACCTACACACAGTGCACTGAGCGATCCAAGGCCCTACCGGAGCAGCGGTGCTAACGTGGTGGGATGAATACAAATGGAACCGCTGGCCAGCAGATCCAATTTGTGAACGACTGCCTTGTAAGGCCAGGAGAGTTGATCTGGGTCGATAAGCGATTTCCCCCCGCTGAAGACATTACAGTGAACACATCTAGTCACATCTAGTCAACTGTAAATGGATTGTCTTTGGATTACAAGGTCGTGGCTGTATTATCTTTACCTTATGACAAATCCACCAGAGCTATAATGTCAAATATAAAAAGGCAATAATGACATTATAAATGCGATCTTATACATCTTATACTGTTAAAATATATTGAACACAGCAGCCCTGACGTGTCCAATGTGGTTTTGCTGGCTTTGGAATGTAATTGATCAACATAGGAGAGGCCGGGGGGAGGGGGGGGGGATAAGGGTGGGGGGAAGTTGGGGGGGGTTCAGGGACAATAAATGTCTCCATTAAAATCCAATGGTCTGCTAACTGACTTAATCTATCATTGATTTCCCTGGGAACCCAGCTGTGGCCGAAGCTTTGTTCTGCTCAAACTCCATTTACAATCAGCAGCTAATATGCTAATATACCACATTTATAGAAAAACGTGTTCAGCCTGGAGAAAATTGCTTTTTTGTGTCTAATAGCGGACTCGTTATATGTACGGGATTGCTCAATGTCTAATGTGTGCTTTTAGGATTTTGCAGTATAGATCGGAATTAAACCATATGGGCAAGCAATCACAGGGTTTTACAGTTGAATCTCAGCCTTCCTTAGACATGACATGAAGATAATAATGTGGTGGCATAATCCACATCGCATGAGCCTAGAGAAATAGTTAAAACTTTGCATGAGCGATTAGCAACAGAATGCAAATACACACAAACTTTTGCTATAGTAGGCTTGTAATATGGTTACATTTATTATTCTAATGCTACTTGTGGTTTTGATGTGCAGGGAATAGATTCATCCAACAGCCACAGAGCAACCCCTTGAACACTGCGGTCAATAAAAAGAATCGTTTTTCTTTCACTCAGCACATTTTGAGGAATCGGGCTTAATAAGTAAAACAGGCTTCCCTTTTATATTTAATTGTACTGTAAATAATTAATAGGTATAAATTGACACAGCACAAATCTGCAGTCAAACAAACAGTGTATCAAGGTTCAACATTGTTGTTAGATTACTATAATGGGTGTGAAAACCTCAAAATCCACTGCAGTTTATGTAGCTACAGTATAGGCGATATGGAAACCGCAGTATATCTCCACTGGGGAGAACTGACATATTTGTATGTTCCTTGAAAGGCCAGTGTACTGGAGCAGAGTCAGTTCCCTCTCATCTTCATAGCCGAGGAGAGAATGTACTTTATAAAATTGGTCATCATTGAAGTAGAAATCTCCCCAGAGTTCCGACCATAACTATATTCAACAACTCTCTCTTGTCCAATACACAGTATCTTTAGAAAGGTTTTGCAGGAGACAGGTTGCATATGGTTTCTCTACACAGCGGTGAGCGAGCCAAAGCGTATCACTTCAGTCAAGTGTGCACACACATCACGTTCCTCGATAGCAGCTAGCGCTCAGATAGAAGCAAGAACACAAGTCCAGTCCAGCCTTGCAAATACGTATTCCATGTAGTTATATAACTACTACTGCCAACCTTTGTGCTGCATTGGACTGCATGGAGTACCCTGCTTGTAATCCGGTGTTGTTACAACCATTGTGTCATCGTTCTCACAACAAAAGCTGTACGGCGAGCATGAAAGAAATAAAGGCTGTGTCACTACAGAGATAAGGCACTAGGGGATCATACTAAAGACAAGATTGCTGTATTCCTGTGCTATGTCTTAGATGTTGTAGTATGTTGCTCAAGGTCACTCTCTGCGTCAGTTGGAGGTTCTATTCTACACACAGCGGTAGGAAAATCAATATGTGCTGTGAAAGGTAAAATGGACTGCATTTATATAGCGTTTTTCCAACCTTCCGGAAACTCAAAGCGCTTTATAGTAAAGTATAGCCTGATATGGGTGCCATGGTGATGTCAGCCGTGCAAGGTACCATCTAACCACCGAGAGCAGTTAGGGTTAGGTGTCTTGCTCAGTTTGACACTTGGTGAGGAGGTGGCGGGTTCGAACCAGCGACTTCTTGATCGCCTGTCGCCCCGGTGCCGTTCGCATACTGGGCTACTGCAACTAATCACAAAAGCTAGCATGCGACACAGATCCAAGTCAACCTGTCCTTTAGCATTTGCCTGAGGTATAACTTAAAGTCCACCCCTGCCTTACACACACACACACACACAATAAATCTTAGATCCTTGGAATTTACCTCAGTTCTATTTCAGGGTCCAGAGGCATGTAAGTTAGAAATGAACAACATCAACCATATTGGGCTATTATACTGTAAAGTGACACAAAGTGACACGTCTTCAGTTTCTCTCCTCAATTCTAACTTAACTTCTACCTGCTCCTTAATTAATACATGCAACTGAACTCGCTATGAGAGTCACATTGCAAAAGTAAAGCAGAAATAAAGCCTGAAGCGAGGCAATCGTGACTGATCAGGTGAAAACGTTTGACTCAAGGAGATGGAAGCCGCCCTTGTCTGTCTGTATGTCTGTCTGTCTTTCTGTCAGAACCAAGGCTCCGAGTTGGAGACACAGTCAGGTGATGACACCGGGACGCTGGGAGCCTTACCTGAGTTCAGCGTGCCCGTGATCAGCCGGAACATGTACTGGGCGAACCTGAAGATCTCCCGCTTGCACCTCCTCCTGCAGCTCATCTTGGCTCTGGAGACGCCAGGGGCCACGGCCGGCCGGGAGTCCGGCTTCACCGTTTAAATCCTTAGGTGAGCGGGGTGGCCGGGAGGAATGGGGATTGGGGGGGAGGAGGGGAGGGGGGGGACACACGACTCAAAGGAGCCTCAAAGTCCCGGAGGAGAAGGTGTTCAAATCAGGCGCAGACGGTCCTCTGGTCTCAAGCGCTTCAGCGTCTGGGTCAGTATGGCCCTCACACACACACATGAGGCTGGAGACTGGTCGGTGTGTGTGTGTGTGTGTGTGTGTTGTGCAATCGAGGCTCGTGTGTCGCACAGCTGCCGGTTAAGGTGCTCTGTGATCAACCCTGGGATGGTCAGGTCATTAATGTTTGCTTACCGTCAGTTTCCCCATCGGGTTGTCTGTGAGGCTGCTTATCCGCCTCCTCTCTCCCCTCCTGTATCAGCTGCCTTCCCTGCTGCTCAGAGACTTTCTTCCCGGGTTAAACTGTGCTGTCTGTTACAACACTGCCCTGGTCGGCTTCTCTGTTTGACGAGTGGATTGTATACTAGTGCAGCCTTTACTGTGCAGCGGTTTTGCAATGAGAGTCTCTTTCTCTCTCAGACTCCCTCTCTCTCTCTCTCTCTCTCTCTCTCTGACTCCCTCCCTCTCTGACACTCTCTCTCTCACACACACAAAGCTACACACTCCTCGTAGTATGCCTGCCGCTTTGCTCCACTCAGCGGTTGCCGTGGGAAGAGAGAAGGGGGGTGGGGGGGGGGGGGGGTGGAAAGAGGTGGGCGTGGCTTGATTGCCTCAGAGGGAAGGGGGAGGAGGGCAGCCGAGACGAGGGAGGGAGAAGACGAGCGCGGGGGAGAAAGGAGTGTCCGCCTTTAATGGATCGGCGGCGACAGCCGGTAATGGCCGTCGCCATGCACGGGTGACAGTGACGGACGGCGTTAACGTGGCGACACTGGCGCCACGGAGAGCGCAAGGCGCAAGGTGTTTTGTGTGTGTGTGTGTGTGTGCGTGTGCGTGTGCGTGTGCGTGTGTCGCGGGAGCATACGAGACAGCGAGAGAGAGAGAGGGAGAGATAACCAAACAGAAGAAGAGTGAAACATTAGGATGGCTGGTTGCTCTCCAAACACACTGGTGTGGCTGTATGTCAAGGTCAGCCACAATGGAGACAGGCAGGGCTTGTTCAGGTGCATTAGCTTCACTAATTATTACTGCACACTAACCCGTTCCCAATCCATCACTGACAGCCACCCAACACGCACGCGCACACACACAGAAGGGTCAATCATTAACTCAATAGGCATCGTATTCTCCTCAAGGTGGTTGTACTTGCTCAACGAATGTAACCGCAGAACCCAGAGTATTCTGAAGACTGGTACACCCTCAGGTAAATCACAAGGATTGTCTGAAACCGGCAGTAAAACGAGGTTAACGTCACCTGACAACCAGGTCTATTTTTGTGGCTCCGGCTCGGTGGAGACCTGGTTCTACAAGTGGAGGAGTCTCTGAAGACTCTGAGCGCATCTCAGTGTGCGATGCGTGCGACACACGTTTTGCACAGTCGGCGGCGGGGGTGGGGAGGGGGGAGATATATGTGTCTGTGGAGGAACAGCTAAGTTCAAGGACTTTACTCAACTAGATCAAACTTTCTTATTGGGTCAGTGCAACATTAAGAAAATAGAATGGTGCCTCAAATACACCATCTGTCTTTCAACCTTCCTGGTAGAACAGGAAAGGATGCTTTAGTTTACCCTTTACATTTTAAAGTGGCTTTGAACTGTGGTTACACCCTCAACTCTGCAGTCTCCTTACCTCAGTATTAAGTCCACATGCTAATGTTCAAACAAGATAAGATAAGATAAGAAAGATAAGTCATTTAGTTCAACCCCCCCACACACACACACACACAAAACGTCTAAAATATGTATATATGTATATTGACCTGAGCAGTACCGTATACATAGGCTTTAAAAAATGGCTTTTGTGAAGTAGATTGAATAAAAAAAAATATGATATATTACATACATAATACATTAAACATTATTACATCATATTATTAAATTCCTTTTGGGAATGTAGTACACTCACTGCTATAGAAGTGAACACATACATATTGGAATTGACAAATACAGTATAATGGGTCCAAGCTTCCGAAGCCCATTAAAGGACCCATTGTGGCACAGCGGTGCATCACTGGTCACAACGCCCGCTGGCTTCCAAGACACAAGGGGATGCTGGTCACCTTGATGGTTTCCTGAGGTGAACAGATGGCGTGATGAGCACACATAAGCCAAGGCAAAGGGACACCGGCCACGTGCAGCACTGACTGCATTGCGCTGCTGGCACATGTTGTAGTAGCATTCTAATAGCTTACATAGGTGACCCGGTCCACCGAGATACCACAGATCACTATGGTGGCCGCTGTGTATTGTCTGACCCCACCTCACAGTGGATATCACCACCGTCCAGGTAAGTCAAGTGTTAAGTTATTGGCACGCTACTGGCATGGCAAATAAACTAAACAAATATGCAACCTGGGATAATTAAAAGCACAAAGAGTAGGGCTGCATGATTATGGCCAAAATGCTAATCACGATTATTTTGATCAATACTGAGATCACGATTATTTATCACAATTATTCATTCATTTTATGAACAATGTATTTTTATTGCACTCACATTATAAACAGATCACGGAAATCACTTCCAAATTGTGCTACATTCCTGCTAATGTACAAATATTAGCTTTAAAATAAGACTGGTCCTTAAAGTGCATCAGCGAAGCAAAATAATACAAATTGTACATAAAATATAGGCCAACTAAAAATAAATATGCCATCAAAGAACACGATTACAGTAGTAGCAACATTAAACACGATCACGAGACAAACACGAATCACAACATGAACATTTATTGACGTTTGCGGTGTTTGGAACAGGCATCGACACAGTCAGCTACACGATCATTCTGGGCCATAGATAAACATGCCATGCCTACGCTGCATCTAGAAATATCACCAGTTAACATGGTCACCACTTAAACCGCAACACCGGCGCAGACACAATTTGAAAGCACTGTTGCATATGACTTGTTCTTGCTTAACATCACTTTCTCTAAATCCAAAATAATTCCAAACGACAGACGGTGATCCCTTTCGAGGGACACGCTCTACGTCTTCTGATGCTGACATTAGATTTTTTGTTTTGCCGGTCTGCTGTCTTTCCATTACTTTTCTACTCGGACTGCTGCCTCGCAACATCCAGGAAGGTTTTGTACATCCACGTGCTGTTGTTGGAGGGTGCGCGCGCAGCCTAATCAGATTCTGTTGGCGGGTGACTAGGAAGCGCTTGATTTGATACATAGCAGAGTTTTCTATGAGCAGAGCACGTATTTTAAACATCAATATCGCAGTCGATCATGTGCATTTAATTGTTGAAGCCAAAATCGTAGTCGATATCAATATTCAATTAATTGTGCAGCCCTACAAATGAGGTGTAAGCAGTCGGCATGTCCCTAAATAAGTTTCCAATGAAATATACATGTTGTCCAATATCACCCACATACTTTCTAGGTTACTGTAGTAGCGGCCAAAATAATTATGAATATTCCTGAAAACCCGAACCTACAGGGTAATGCTGCATGTATGTATTAGACTAAATACCTAATTCAATTTAGACTGAATACTTAATTAAATTATTAAACCCATAAAATGTATTCCTACCTGGCACATATGTGGAGAAGAACCATATATCTAGATCAAAGCCATAAAAATGGTTGAAACCTAGGCCAGAATGATTTGACTCGATTATCCAGTCCAAAATACCCAAGCTTATAACAGGTGTTTGCTTGATAAAGTGTGCCCTGTTTTCAACTCTGTTGCAGTACAGGGAAAGCCAGTAAGCCAGTAAAAAAATAAAAAAGTATTGTAAAGTATCATGGAACCCGCAACTCTCAGGAAAAGTTTAGTAATCATGGAATGAGGTATCATCAAACCAAGATGAAAAGGAATGTAATTCTACCCCACACAAAAATAATTCAGTTTGTGCGACTAATACACAACAACAAACATTATTGCCGTAGAGGAAACTCGTAAGAAAGAGGCAGATGTCAAAAATGGCATGGCATTAAGTGGTGAACGAAAGGTTGCTTTTAACGGGGCACAAGCGAGCAAACAGGCCACGTCTCATTAGCCTGGCTTCCTCAGATGACTTCTGTCATTGTTTCCACTGTGCAAGCAACCACTAATTGAATTACGCCTGCTTTTAAGGTTTTCACTGTAAACCAGACGTCTGCTTTCCCTGTACGTTGTCATACATACAATGGAGTAGGTAAGTAGTTTTTCATTACGCATATCCTCACGTTTTTGCACAAACATTACTTTTCCCTCAACCGACATAATGAATATATGCATGAGAAGGAGAAGCTCAACTTGCCATTCTGCACTCGTGTGGCAGACAGAATGCGGCTTTTGTCCATGTGCAATATGTTGCATAATAATACATAAACACAATAATACATACCATGTATTTAGGCTCACACTGCAACAGAACTGAAACAGGCACTAGCATGTCAGCACATCTGAGTGTCGGCGCCAGAGAGAGAGATGGCTACCATTACACCTAACTTTAACATTGTCTGGACAAAATAGGAAACCAGAGCATTTAAACATATTACATGGAAGCACCGGTCGCAAGACAAAGAGATGAACAAATTATCCATTTAGCACTCAGAAACATCAAACGTACTGTATCAATGTGTACACAATCACATTCTATGTGCATTAATGTGATGGACAGAACTACAGAACTAGGCAGTACACAGGGTAGAGGAAATCTTCACGGGAGTGAACCTAAAACTGTGCGATGTACTACGGTCCTGTCAACGGTTTACGCTACAGCGCCGTAGAAATGAATGAGGAACTTTCCATTTGCAGTTTCATTGTTTCCTGCAGCATAATATGCAAATATGGCTCATGTGGTTCATATTGCGCCCGAGTTATTTGTTATCTGTACGGTAAAGGAGTCATAACTTTGGTGTGCAGTGTTTCAGTACATTACCAATAACCCATTTTTAATTAAAACATAAAACAAAACAAACAACATCAACATGCAGTTCAATGCACCATGAAAGAGGGTGGTATAATTGAGGACACCGAAAGCTAACACAAGACCTGCCTGAGCAAACATTTCCACAGCACCAGTTGTCAAACGTAAAGCGAAATGACTGGAAACTGTACTGTAACTATGGATTAGAGTTGATGCATTCAATTTCGAAACAGGAGAGTCAAAATCTGGGCTTCCCGCCCAGAAATGCTTCCTGAGTACGGTTTCATCATCCTCAGAAATAGGGTGGCAATATGATGCAGGGTTGCCTTGCCAGACATGCACAATAACAGTAAAATCCTTACAGCATATATATACTGCATAGTGAAAACACTATAATAAATACAAGTACAACTAACTCAAATGCCGATGCTCACAGGTCAATTGGTTAAAGGAATGATAGGGGCATGGCAAGAACATCTCCAAGAAAAGCGTATTAATTTATGCAAAACATGAGCCTATGCTTCCAGGGTAAAGCATTATTTCTATTTAGGCAACATACTGTCTGGAAATTAGACATGTTATAGAGCTCAATTCAGTAGCCAACAATATACTGTAGGCCTACGCAACAACAACATACAGCCAATCAATGTATTCTGACAGCTCACCCTCCTCCGTGCTAACCAAGACTAAACAAGCTGACAGACAGTATGCCCTCTGCTTAGTGCAGGATCACAGTACCATACCGACAGAATCACTAGGAATCATTGCCTGACAAACATGCTGTTACTGTTCTATTTCTAAGGCATCGGAAGGGGGAATTCGAGCACAGAATCTGGCTAATTATCCTGTAGTGTGTGCCCGGCATTAGATAAGTAGGCTACGGTTGATGCACCAGAATTACAGGTATGACTTTGTGAGTGTCAATGCTAACAGCCAATGAAAATCGACTTCCTCACTTCCGGAAAGTCAGTCGAGCTTACGAAAGTTACATGTATCAGACGATCAGCACAGAGTGTATGTGACATATTATACTATACATACTATAGGCGTTCTCTGTAACATTAGCAAGCAGAGCGAAACTTACAATAAACGATAATGTCATACAAACAGAAGCTTTTAACTAGCCTTCAGGGAAAACATTTTCAAGCTATAAAAGCTGTTCAGATTGACTGTTAGAGTTAATAGTGGTTGTGTTATTGCATGGTCGGCTCACAGTCTGTTCACTGCTTAGCACATAAGTGTGCTAATGATAGCTTAACTGTTAGGGCTATAATAGAGTTGCATATGAGATGCAAATAGTTTGCAGTTTTGTGTTGACTCAGGACTTTATAGGTGATTTAAATACAATGTATCCTATTGGCAGCTACCATGGTATGTTAGAGCAGCATAATTAGCATTCATTATCGCATGCATCAGAATTAGCTGGAGTAGGATTTTAAAAGGTCTTTCCAAAAACAAAACAAATACATCTGTCATTATAAACTAGAGCACATTGACAAAGCCATGATAAAACCTAAAACAGCTATCTCACTGTCCATGTGGTGAAGAAACGGTATATGTGTCCCTCCCCGTCACTGGATTATCTGTGCACTGGTTAGGCCTGTCACAATATTGACTTAACGTGCAATATATGGACATGACCTTTTCAGACGTCAGACGCATGTATTTACATTGTTTACATGATTATGACAATAATATCAGTTTATTGCAATAATTTCTGGGACAATATATCGGCCAACAAGAATTGTTACCGTGACAGGCACTGGTGTATGCAATGTTTACAAGGGAGATGCCAGTAAGCCCTATTGGTGTGTCCATTCAAATAGGTATGAAAGAAAGTCTGCAATCATAAAAGAAACTTCCACTGAAGAAGATAGATAGAGCTAAGAGAATGAGGTGATCTTCTTGACTTCGCTGTAAAAAATAAGATGGCATAAAAGTCAATTCAGTCATTTTCCCCAAAGAGAACATAGGTCTACTAACGCCTTGTTATAAACCCTCTCCTTGAGAAATGATCAGTGCATCAAGGGCTTCACCTCTGCTGCTTGGATCACACAACTTCATGTAAATCTATTTAGCCCGCCAATTATGCAGAAGGTCACCTGCTCTGGTGAATCAGACAGCACAGCATGAAATTATATTTTATCATCTAAAAAGGAATGAGGGAGGAGAAGAGGTTAATGGGTGTGACCCGCGCAAGCTAGCAACGTGTGCTGAAGGGCAGGATTTATGCAAGATGCTTTTAAAGACAAGGTGATTCACACAATGTAGATGAGATGTGTGGCCTTAATTGCTAAAGCTTAGGGAATAATACAACCTGCAGGAATGGCTAAAGAATATAAATAATAAAAAAAAAAAGGGTATTTTAAATATATACACACACACACATATATATATATATGCATACATACATATACACACATATATACATACATATATATACATACATACATATACACATATACATATATACATATACACAGTGATGGGCAAGCTACATTGAAAATGTAGTGAGCTAAGCTACCAGTTACTCTACGTTAAATGAAGCTTAACTAC
>JAOEGT010125098.1:0-11659 GCA_025447795.1 Speoplatyrhinus poulsoni
TGTTGCTCGGGAAAGGGAAGTTTGGGGTCACTTGCTGAAGCTGCTGCCCCCGCGACCCGACTCCGGATAAGCGGGAGAGGATGGATGGATGGATGGATGTAGTAAAGTGCAGTAAAGCGTAACGTCAGAGTGTAGTAAATACATACATTTCCAAGGCTACAACCGGCTACAACAGGGCTGGGGGGAATGTGCGCTTAAATAGCACACATTCATCCAGATGAAACCTCATATTTGATGGGCTAGCTTCATGAAAAAATGTTTATGTAAACCTTGCGGTAATGGCGGTTGCTTGCCAACCCCCGCGTTTGGGTAAGCAACACCGCAGTATTGCAATATTGCGGTTATCGTGACAGCCCTACAAATTATGACCATCCAAACCATCCAAACCATCCAAGTTAGATCTATATGTAGCTTAATCTTCAGGTACACCATCATTGCACACCAAGAGGAACCCTTCCACTGTAGTGAAACATCTCAAAGCTAGAGTCTAGATAGATTAATTCTGGTGAAAGCTTGTTGATTTTTGAACTCAATGAAAATATCTCTCCCTTCAATGCCGGAGGGCACTCCCTCAGAAGCTACTCCTTAACACAAATGGACCTGCACTGCCAATGGATATTGTTGTGTGCAGTCTGCTCCACTTTGTGTTTCCATTAGAGGTCTTCATGGGTCCAAAAAATTGGACCCGATCCAAAATAAACATACACATTTTTCACCCGACCCAATTTGCATAAATTAAAAACCCAAAATTTGAGATCTGTTCCAAACAAGCCCGACGACAAACAGACCCGTACCCAAAACGTACTGTGGATTTTTTTTTAAACGGATGCGCTTGGGTCCAAAAGTTCAATACCGAAGAACAAACAGAACCTTAAAATTGTGCTGCAACAAGCGACGCCATCGCCATGTTGCCATTATTAGTCAAGACATTGTGCAGAAAAGTCGGCTCACACTGCCGTCAAATGGTAAAGGAAACATTTCAGTTAATAATTTAAACTTACCAACGGAACCCAGGGCTGGACCTGTTCGATGCTGCAACGTGTAATTCCTATCACGGACCATGGTCAGATAATTAACCGCAAGCAAGCAAATGCAAAAGCAAGTAGACTATACATGTTAAGGGGCGCTGTAGACTATACATGTTAAGGGGTGCTGTAGACTATACATGTTAAGGGGCGCTGTAGACTATACATGTTAAGGGGTGCAGACAATAGCATCGCTCACCGGCGCTACTGAACATGCTGTTTCGTCAAACCATAAAAAAATTTAAAAATCGTATTGCTTTCTTATATATATTTAAGATACATATAATAATACTAGCAGTTGGTAAATATCGCAAATATCCGAGATGGACCCGACCCAGTCGGTCTTGGGTTGGGTCTCGGGTCAGATCTCGGAATTTCGGGTCTCGGAGGACCTCTAATTTCCATACCGAGCCAGGGCTTTGTAGAATATATTCCCTGACTCTGCCTTTTCAAGGCATAAGTGATGTAATAGTTGCATCATTGCTATTGCTGGCCATGAAGACACTTCCTAAATAAAACATTGAAAATAAAAAAAGTTCTCAAAACGAAAAGTCAAAAATAAAAATAAAACTAGAACAGATGCAATAAGATAAAGTAGCAGAGACATTTTCCACAAACATTGAATCAGAAACCAACTACAATAGATGATAAGTGAAACCCTAAATGAAAAGTCCCCTATCTTAACATGTCTTATTATGCACACAATGACAGTGTGCGGTGTGTTGGGTAGTGAAAGGGGAATGCGTATTGTCAAGTAGACTGCATAATGAAACCGGACAATGCAACAGGAACGGGCTGTACATTACAGCACACTGCCTCATGTAATTACAGGTACACAGTGATGGTGAAGAGCCTGTAGTGTCAGGGTGTTCTGCCTGCTCACCGTGCGTCCCTAGTCATCCTAACCCGGGGTGTCATGGCATCTTACTTGTGCTCCCCCCCCCCCTTTTACCTGCCACTCGTCTTTCTCTCCGGCTCATCGGTATTCTGCAGCATAGGAAGATCTCCTCCTTACCAGGACTCACTTTATCACTTTCACCTAATCAGATGATTTTTATCAATAGGCTCCATCAATATTCCTTCCTAATCTTTGCACTGTGAGAAAGGCTGTCATGTAATCTATCAAAGAACAAATTAAAACAAATGTGTTCAATTGTCTCATGGATTTATCTTGAGAAATGTACTGATAATGATGCAGTTATAAAGAACATTTTATCTGTTGTAAATAATAATAATGTTTAATAATATCTCCCACCCTAAGATTATGATCAAACACCATAGGCACAAATCAGCTCAACGCAGTCAGACTCTCTTTCCCTGTAAAGTCTGATAGCGATTCAGCATTGGTACAACGCTCCAACCAATTAAAATCTGAAATCGAATAAAACAAACTCACCCACTACACTCACATGATTGCTTAAATACAGAGCTAGAGAGTGTGTTCAAACCAATTAAAATATATAAATGCTAATCAAATCTCAAATCAAGCTCAAAAGTTTTAGATCAGCTTTCCGTCAAAATAAATACTTTAATTTCAGTGAAGCATTACTGATTAGCTCTTAACAAGCGCGCACACACGTGCACATATACCCAAAGCATGCACCCATGCACACACACACTCTATGCAAACCATGATTGAATCCAACAGAGCTTGTGTACAATTATAGCTTATTATTGTAGAATTGCCTTACTATTCTATATGCAAAACAACACGTTCCATTAATATGTCTCGTTTGCTCCGCTTGTTTCTGCTTCTCCTTATCTTTCTCATCTTTCTCTCTATCAGTTTAATTCTCTGCTCCCTGTTTGTCATTAGTCACTTGTACAGCGTGGTAATCGCTGCTGAGGAGGAGAGACAGCCTGTTATTTCTAAGTGGCATCTTCAGTCTACTGTATTATGATCCTGTGAGTGATTAATGGCTGCTGTGGACCTAAACACACGACTATTCAGGTCCCGGTTACCCAACGGTAGACTGTTGGACTCCCTGTTATGAGCATCAGGCCACAGCATTGGAGAGCTGAAGGTTGTTTGGATTCAGAATGCATCACTTTTATTTAAAGGAGTTTGACTTTCATATAGGTTACTTTCATATAGGGTACTTTGGATTAAATTGTCTGTTAAATTACAAAAATGTCACTGTAATCTTTTGCACCTTTTTGATAATTAATTTGACTTATCGTACCTTTAAATGATATATGAATATAATGATTTATGACTAATGAGAAGACTAATGAGATGCAAGAAACTAAGACAGAAAAGAGATAATTTAATAGAGAATGATTAAAAAATTAATACTCATTTGGCAAATATGAATGTCAAATTATGTGCACTGTGGAAATGGGCGGGGGAACAATTTATTTCCATCTATTGTCATTTAGCATTTTCAGTTGTGATTTTTGTGTCTAGAGTTGTGAAAAATGACCCCAATGTTCTGAATTTTCAGGCAAAATGTGGACCCACTGTCCAGCGTGTTGTAGATGTCTCCCTGCTTCAACACGCCTAATTCGAATGGTTAATTATTAAGCTTCTGCAGAGATTGATAATGTCACATTCATTTGAATCAGGTATGTTGGAGCAGGGAAACATCTAAAACAGCAGGGGTGGAGGGTGATTGTTTTTTCATTGAAAAAGTCAGCAGGCCAAAAGCCGAAATCCGAAAAACCATTTGTGATGAAAATCCTCTGGTGAATTTAAAACTAAGTTGGAGTTCCCAATCAATAATAAACAAATCATATGTCCTCTCCAGTTTATGTTTGGATGACGGGTGTAGTAGAGCCCTCCCGTTGTAGTACACTACAGTATGCTAGTAGCCCAGTCCCGATGCCAGTAGCCTACAGTAGCTAGTCAGGACGTTTTCGTAACATGACGAGTTGTAGAGCAATCGGGGATAAAAGAACGTCGGAAGACTCTAAAAACCGATAAGTTAACTTAAAACAAAATAAAAACTGCTATTAATGTTTAGCCTCTAAAATATATTAGGGATGCTGAGATCGGAAATCGGTCCGATACTGACTTAAACGGAATCGGTCCGATTTCCATGTTGGTATCGGTGACATTTGGACATTTGTAACTGTATCAATCAATCAATCAATTTGTAACTGTAATCAATACTTTGTTGTGCTTTTTACAGTAAGCCAGGCAGGGAACACAATGCAATGGTTGTTTTACTGCTGTAGTTTCTTTTCTTTTTTGTAGGTAATTATTTTGTTTTGTGATGTATTGTGTTTCATAAAAACATTTCAGATTTCAGTGGTTGGTTGCACCTTGCATGGCAGCAATCGCCATCGGTGTGTGAATGTGTGTGTGAATGTGTGTGTGAGGCAGAACTGTACTTTGAGTGGCCAGAAGGTTAGAAAAGCGCTACATAAATGCAGTCCATTTACCATTTACCATTTTGTGTCTATAATGCCATCAACGTTCAGAATTTTGGGGCAAAGTGGTTAAAAAATACTGTGTGTGCATGCGTGCATTTGTGTGTGTGCGCGTGCACGTGTGCATGAGAGCTTTGGCACTTACTGCAAGAGTATAAACACGATGACTGTGAATGTTGCCATGACGATAAAGGGCATCCCGGCAAGAATGCCCAGGGTGAGCGGGTAGAGTCCGTTGAACAGGAGACCAGCCAGCAGGATGCACAGAGCCTCTATAGATGCCGAGCAGGAGAACATGGCACCTGGGTGGGGTGGCAGAGGCACAAGGCCCTCAGCATGCACCTACATGGGTCACTCTGCTGCCTTGTGTTCCTCTCGTCCTCATCCTGGGGTCATAAGCGACACCGTTCTCTCCTTTATAGCCTGTCTACAGCATCAGATGACATCTGGGGCTCCAGGGGCACTACACTCCTCTAACCAACCAAGTATAAAAGTATGAATGCATGAAGTTCAACATTGCTGAGTGGTATGTGCAAAGATGAAGTAGCCAATTGCTTCCCAACAAGAAATCTTTTTTTGTTTGCCCTTTGCCCAGTTTTAAGTTGAAGGCAAAGGTGAAGCAAACCGTTGATAGCTTAATATAAAAAAGGTATCTATGGTACCCACTTGTATTAGTGGGAAATTGTAAATGAAAAAAAAAGATTATACTCTTCAGAATGAATGAGGCTATAAATCTTACAGCTTATATTTTAGCTGATGTTCCATGAACTGGTGAAGTAATTACATCTGGTAAATGTAGGATGTAAAATGACTGCCTGTTGGTGAGATCAAAAACCTAAATGTGTCTAATAAAACCTATATGTCACTCAGATGTGAGACTCTATGGAAATAAACCAACATTACCCCCCCTACCCCCACCCCACCCCCCGGGCAAGCAACTCTCCCTCAAAGTTCTCAACACTCATCGACAAAACAATTATGTGCAATAATTTCATGCAATAACTTTTAACTTTAATTAGGGCACTAAAATGGGCAAACCCAACCGTGTGTAAAATGTCAGGCACAGCAAAGCAAAAAACATTTTTGAACGTAATTTCTTTGTAGATATTTCTTTATGAAAAATTATGTTATATTATTAATAATGCTTTGTTAACTTGTATTCATATTTGATATTTTACAGCAATTATAGGTTGTCAATAAATTAATCATTCAAAAGATGAAATGCACTGATTCACATTCTATCATAGTGATGGATAAACCACACCCCTCTAAGCTGAGGATCCCACAAGACATGTATCTTAATTGCATGCTCTCTGCACTGCAGACACAATGCCTTTGGTTTACACTGACTATTTTATCTAATGGACACTGTAAATAATGAAAATGTCCTATGCTAAGTAGGTAAGTAGACCTATATGCCCAGTAGATAAGTAGGCCTATATGCCAAATCGTCCTATGTAAG
The DNA here is from genome assembly GCA_025447795.1 of Speoplatyrhinus poulsoni. Lineage (NCBI taxonomy): Eukaryota > Metazoa > Chordata > Actinopteri > Percopsiformes > Amblyopsidae > Speoplatyrhinus > Speoplatyrhinus poulsoni. The sequence continues at coordinate 5,860 of JAOEGT010125098.1, forward strand.
TAGGCCTATATGCTAAGTAGGCAAGTAGGCCTATATGCCAAGTAGTCCTATGCAAGTAGGTAAGTAGGCCTATATGTAAATAGTCAAATGTATTTATATAGCACATTTCACAGATAAAAATCACAAAGTGCTTCACAATTGTAGGGGAATACACAGCAGTAGGAAATACATGACAGACATCCATATGCTAAGTAGATAAGTAGGCCTGCATTCCAAGTAGACCTATGCTAAGTAGCTAAGTAGTCATATATACGAAGTAGGCCATGTTAAGAGTCTCAACCCCACACACCCTCTAAATCATTATGACAACTTAATTTATATCAAGGGACTCCGTGTGAAAGACCAACCAACATTAGTTTTCATTAAATTGATTGGAATAACTCCCACAAGGGAGGCAATCTAAGCAAACATCTTAAAAGATGAAAGCTGCTATCCAGGACATAATTCCTTTGCAATCCCTTGTTTTTGGAATGCTACAAAAGCAACATTTTAAACCCTCATAAATGTTTTTTTATTATTGTGTTATTTGAAGTATTCCTGCTATCTTTGGCTGCTGTAACACCTGAAAATCCCTTCGGGGATTCCAGTTATATAGCGCGTACATCGATCATGCACCTACCTTTGGGTATTAATAAAGCAACCTGAACCCTAACTTGGTATATCAATATTCCTCACCCACTGTTCATGTGGAACCATGTTGGAAATACTGTTTTTCATTTTAACATGCTAACCCTAGGATTGGTGTTGCTGTTTTTATTATGTTAGGGTTAGGGTTAGGGCTGATAATGCAAGAATAAAATCAATAATTCAATCAATCAATCAATTTGTCTCAACAGCATTGACTGTTCAGGTAGAACTCCACTGATGGCACAAAGTATACCGGGTGTCCATGTTTTCCCACATCAGGTGAAATGAAAGTAATAGGTATCTTTGAATGTTTTTTAAGTCCCCATCCTTTTCAGAAACTTTTAATGAACCTTGTTCTCTGTCAGTGATGAGGCAGGCATTCTCTGTACAGACTGTTTGTGTGGGTTTCTGCCAGGTATGATTCCTCCAAGATGAACTCCAAATGACTTGGTGTTCAACAAACACTTAGCAGGAACATCTTGACATGAAGCTTGTGCCAAAGAGCTGCTTGCAGCCTTTTCAAAAGTAATGATTAATTATGCCACAATGACATGGTTTATAGCAGCATATTTAGGTTCTACTGTGTTCTTTATAGTAACTATTTGTTATTTTGGTTTGGCTCCTCAGTCCTTCCCCTACAGCTCTCATAGTGGCCCACACTGTGTGGATGGCATAGCTTCTACACACTAATGCTGAGCTGGGGAGAATATATAGGTCTCTGGGGGTGCTCTAACCTAATCAAGGAGTATCTTTTAAATGGTCCACATTTGTTGTACAGGGTTGGTTAACCTAACCATGTTATACATTAGGGTTAGGGTTAGGGTTAACCTAACCATGTTATACATTAGGGTTAAGGTTAACGTAACCATGTTATACATTAGGGTTAGGGTTAAGGATAACGTAACCATGTTATACATTAGGGTTAGGGTTAGGGTTAACCTAACCATGTTATACATTAGGGTTAGGGTTAGGGTTAGAGGTTAGGTTAGGGTTACGGTTAACCTAACCATGTTATACATTAGGGTTAGGGTTAAGGTTAACCTAACCATGTTATACATTAGGGTTAGGGTTAAGGTTAACGTAACCATGTTATACATTAGGGTTAGGGTTAAGGTTAACCTAACCATGTTATACATTAGGGTTAGGGTTAGGGTTAAGGTTAACGTAACCATGTTATACATTAGGGTTAGGGTTAGGGTTAACCTAACCATGTTATACATTTGACAAAACGTGAAAATGTGCCTCAAGCCAGTGGGTCAAAAAAGGTCTTATTTAGTATTTCTAAGGTTATACATGCATATACAGTAATGTGGTCTATCCAGATACCTTGTTCGTTTGGCTCCACTATGGCAGAAGACAGTGATCGAATAACAGCCTGGCTTATTCCTGATGGAGCTCCGATCACAGACACTGCAGAACAGACAGACAGACAGAAATGCTGCCTGGTCTGATACACCATGGCCAGGGTGGTCACTCTGATACGGGCCTCACACAATTCACAGGAAATATACACATAAACGTAAATATGTTATAAACATTATAACACTAAAAATGCCACATATCTCACCTAGGAATACCATCCATTTGTTGGTAGAGAAAGCCAATGTAATGAGGGAAGCTGTCCTAAAGAGGGCGCTTATCTTTGCCAATGTCTGTTCAGATGCACACTTCAGTAACAGCGGAAATACCAGCAACAACCACAGACCCTTAAAATCAAAGACAGACATACTATTTAGTTTAACAAGATAAAAGACCAATGTTATGAATGGAAATAAGTGGCCAAATCAAAGAATGCAAATATAATATCCATGGTGTAAATAAACACACATAATATTGTAGAGACCCTTGCAGTTGGTTGCTTGGATCTCATTGCTGTACATAGAAGGGGGCGCAAGGAATTATGAGAAAGTAGGATTAAAGTAGTAATATGTTGTATTATGTTTATTAATTAATATGAAGCTACTTCAGCTTGTGTGAGAATGCGTCCCTGAAGATCTTATGTACACTTGTCATACAGGGGGAAAAGGAAAAACATGTTTAAGTCCACTGTGCTGTTTGGAAGATACGTTATGAAGTCTTTATGCAGCTGTGAAGCTCCCAGGGCAGTATCTGTGCTAATGCTAATGCTGATGCTAATGCTAATACTAATGCTGATGCTGAGTCAGCAGAGCATTGGCGACTCTCATACACTCATGTGCCTCAGCACTAGCGAGCCCGCTCTGTAACCGTACATGGTCTGCCACTTCGTGGCTGAGTTGCTGTGGTTCGTAAACGCTTCCACTTTTTGCAATAATAGCACTTACAGTACCATTGTTATGTACCATGATTCAGTGATCTCTTTAGAACAACATCTTCACAAAAGTGTATAAAGGCAGACTTCTGTGTTTGAAGGTGCTTGATTTTATATATTGACTATTTATTTGAGAGGTGTGTCCAAAAACATTTGACTATATACTGTATACTGTATATATTGTATACCAGTAGCGAACCATGACCCTCGACACCGGGTCTTCAATGTCACTGTAATGCTGGACGGTGGGGTTAGGACCCAAATGCACGACAAGATAAGAAAAGGTTTAAGCAAGCAGTTTAATCCAAAACACAAAAGATAAGGGTAACAATATAATACGGGAGAGCAGAAGTAGTGTCTATATGCAACAGGCATACAGGGCAGGGAATGAGAGAAACACAGGGTAAACACAGATCATGACCAGACTAGCACAGGACAGGGAGACATTACAGTCAGCACAAGAAGACAATATTTGCATATGGGACCGGCGCGCAAAGTTTAACGGTTGCCTACATGTAAGCATTGATGGCTATAGTAATGTTGACCTCAAACACACTGGGTTAGAACCATAACCCTAAATCTAGATGGGGTTAGGGTTAGGGTTAGGGTTAGAACCGTAACCCTCACCAAAAATATAACAAGCAAACATCTTGCCAGACAGACTATGCATGTTAATAACTAACAACAACTAAGGAACAGTAGTCACGTAGGTGGTCCTCACCTCTCTCACCTGGATAAGAATGCAGCCTGCTGGATGGGTGCATAATGTGTGTGCGTGCTGCTACCGTAACTGCTTCCCCAAATACAATGCAACCATGGTACATTACCAGTAGTACTGTATGTTAAATTCACATGCATGCAGCCAGGCACGATGTGCACTGTGTCTTCACATGCATGCAGCCAGGCACGATGTGCACTGTGTCTTCACATGCATGCAGCCAGGCACGATGTGCAGGTGTTTTACAGCTGTTTTCATTAAACAGTCCAGTAACGTACCGACTGGATAATCTACTGACAAAAAACAAATTGATCCAAGTTCAAAAGTTGACTATAGCCACCCCAGCATAATCTTCTTCTGTACATACCTTTCCTTTATCTATACGTTTCAATTTTGTCTTTGTTTGAATGCAAGTTCGTTGTTCTCGACATCATGAAGACACACACGAAGAAACCTAATTATTAGATGCTAAACGTTGCTATCAATTGGCAATCGCTGTTTGTGTTTATTAGTGTACCAAGTGAGTTTAAAAAGTTTGACTTTCTCTAGTGTGTTAACGTTTATTTTCTTCAGTATCGACGGTATTCTCCATTCTTTTTGCTTATAGCCAGGAGGACTTGCTTTACTTATTCCCCAGTTGTAAATAGTCTATTGATCTGATAAGCATCCCCTTTGACAGACACTTGAACTATTGAAATAGTGTGGACTAACTCAGCAGAGATGGCGTGTGGCCCAAAGTTCAAAGGCAACCCCTGCGTAACGCTATGATTCCCATTTGGGTGCCTAGAATCGGAAGCTCCCATAGTCGGCCTTGGAAGGGTGTAAACCACTCTACCAACCGACCTGAGGAACCAAGCCATCAGCTCCAGCCAGGGAGCTGTGGTTGGTGGCTGATTTTATTATTGCTATTGTGTGTGCATTTCTTATTCTATTTTTATAAAGTCACGATTGTTTTATTGTAAACCCTTGTGTCATTGTGATTGTATACAGGATACAGAGTCCCTAGCCAGTGTAGAATGTAACCCTTCTGTTGAGATTGAAATTAATAAATTCAAGAATTTATTAAAGTATTATTACTACTTTAATAACTTTAAAATGTAAGCCTTTCCAAAACACGGCTGATACCGTATTCTATCCAGAATTGGGTCTCTTGATTTGGTGGTGCCATGCAGTTATGAATTATTAAAACAATAATTATTATGAAAAATGTATATTGTAAGCTAAGATAACAAGCCATTTTAATATCTTTTCGATCCATACACCCTCTTACAAAAACAAATATAATGTTTGGCCTTCACTGAATACATTGATGACCCTGAGGGTTCCCCTGTACTATATAAATATATATACACGTGTGTGTGTGTGTGTATGTGTGCATACATGCGTGTGTGTGTGTCTGTGTGTGTGTGTGTGTGTATTTGTCAGTTTACCATCAGTAACATCCTGACAGAATTGAAGATCCCATAGAGTTGAGGAGAGAAGTTTCTGGGCTCATATGACAGATAGAGCATGGAGATAGTGGTCTCACCTGCGCTCGCACACACACACACACACATTATTACCAAAGAGGACTGTCAATGTGCCGTATAAAAGACTGTGTGCAAAGATGTAGCTATTGACTGTGTGTAATGCTGCTAGATGTTGCCCACTGACCGTGTAGTATGAGTCCGGGTCTATATGGGTCTATATGGATATCATTTATTTTTTTCTTCCATTTATTAAGTATAAAGACAGCAGTATAATATATTGCATAATATATTCCTTTTGTTTCTTCTATTTGACTGTTTTAGTCATTATCGTATGTTATTACTTAATTCTATTGGATTTTAGCTTTGTTGTGTCTCTTCTATTATAATAATCTCATAATGGTAAATTGTACAGTACAATTTTACTATTGCTATGATTGGTGTGTTTATTGTTTAACCCTTGGAACCTGAGATCCGCATCGGTGCGGTATTAAATGCCATGTCATAGACAGGCATATAATATTGCATTGCAAAATTCGGAGCAGAGAGGAGAAACCCGATTTTAGAGTAGACGAAGCAAAGCAAATAGTGATAGTTACTTACGATAAATATACACATACACTTTAGATAGATAGATAGATAGATAGATAGATAGATAGATAGATAGATAGATAGATAGATAGATAGATAGATAGATAG
>JAOEGT010125119.1:0-11656 GCA_025447795.1 Speoplatyrhinus poulsoni
GGTTTCCAATCAGCGTTGTGTTTGTAGCTATACGGGCGTGGTTTCCAATCAGCGTCGTGTTTATAGCTATACGGGCGTGGTTTCCAATCAGCGTTGTGTTTGTAGCTATACGGGCGTGGTTTCCAATCAGCGTCGTGTTTATAGCTATACGGGCGTGGTTTCCAATCAGCGTTGTGTTTGTAGCTATACGGGCGTGGTTTCCAATCAGCGTCGTGTTTATAGCTATACGGGCGGGGTTAAGGTGTGCCATTGCTCAAACATCGCGCATGTAAACCAAAGAGTTTAGAATTATAGCAAGATTGAGCATTATGCAGTAATGCATTTCAGTGGAAGCAAACATGCAACACTTCTGGTCTGATAAAAGTCACCCACCTCTTTTTAAAAAGTGAACAGTTAACAGAGCACATCAAAGCAGGGTGCGCCACACCACACCACTGTTACGTACACTGCAGGAAGATGGAGATGTCCTCCAGCTGCGGCACATTGTCCTGCCTGTAGCCACAGTACTTCTCCAGCAGGGGAAAGACGCGGTTGTGCTCGCGGCAGGCGTGCGTCGGGTACAGGGTCTTCAGCTCCCGGAACACGGTGCCCCACGTGGCCTTCTCCTCCTCGGTGTACTCCACCCTGGGGATGGGCTGGCCGCTGGGGGGGAGAGCGGTGGTACTTATTAATCAATCGAACGTAGAAACCAGCGCATATTCCCAGCGAAGAAATCGGAATAATTTTATTTTTATTTGAAAGGAAATCCGCCTCCAGGGATGTTTTTTTTTTTTTATTATTTTTACCTTAACCCTTAAGAAATCTTTAACCCTGTGGCTTTTATCATGTACTCTATGTAATATATTGTTTCTTACACCTTTTGGTATTTTATTTCTAATGACAACTTCATCATCAAATTTCATTAAATGCAAAGCACTTTGAGCTGCAACCACTGTATCATTTTGAGTTTATTATGAGTTTATTATTATTACTATTATTATAATATTTAAAATTAATATACAGTATATAGGCTACACTTATATAGCTTGGCTCCGCCCGACGCTCTCAGCTCAATTTCTTTTTGCTGAGATTACAGTCTGGAAAACCCTGATCGCTGACAGCCACCCTGCTGGCGGACCAATCAGCATGGATTAGTTAGGTGACGTTGAAGTCAAGCGTGTCTCTAGATGGTGGTAGAGCTAGATGAGGCGATCAAAACAGTTGTAACAACGCTGATTGGTTAAACATTGTCCAATAGTTGAGATGAGACTTGACGTGATCTTTGCCACCGCTCATGTCCACATTTTAACAGTAAAGTAACAAGATGATGATGATGATGATGATTATTATTATTATTATTATTATTATTATTATTATTATTATTATAGAACGGTAGTGTGGAGCCTGCGACCACCGTGCCACTCCATCTCACAGCTATGTAAATATGTGCCTCTTCACTGGGCGTTTTATTGGGCCGGGGGCTCTTTGTAGTGCCAGTAAATAATACACGCCATTTATCCGCACACACACACACACACACACACACACACACAGAGACACACATACACACACAGACACACACACACAGACACACACACACAGAGACACACACACACACACACAGAGACACACAGAGACACACACACACACAGACACACAGAGACACACACACACAGACACACACAGACACACAGAGACACACACAGACACACACACACAGACACACAGAGACACACACACAGACACACAGAGACACACACAGACACACACACACAGACACACAGAGACACACACACAGACACACACAGACACACAGAGACACACACACACCAGGCCTTGCAGTAATTTGTCCCCCTTTTGTTGGAGTGGCCTGAAAACAGCCCCCCCCCCCAGGGCACAAGAAATGGGAGAGACGAGTTGTTATGGATGTTATGAAGGAGTAGTTTGCAGACTGTCTAAGAGCCACAACCCCCCCAAAAACAAATTGATTTGGGGGGTTATAGGGGTGAGTATAGGGTCACTGTATTTCTAGATCATAATAACATGAAGAACAAACGTGTGTGAATGTGTAGCATAACAACGACCAAAATAAAAGCATTTACAAAAACATGATTTGAAAAACTGGATTAGATGACATTTTCTGTTGATTTATTTTGTTAATTAGAATGTTAATTTGGTGAGCCTCATCCGTCCCCACGCAAAAGCATGCAGAATAATGCCTTTGGGGATGGGGGGGGTGTCAGCGTGTTTCAACTCAAAGTATAGTTACTGTCTGTAGTTGTAGGCGATGTCAGCAAACTCCTTCCGGCGGGCTCTGTACACGGGGTCTGTGAAGCCCTGAGACGCACACAGAGACAAGAAGGAGCAGAGCAGGGGAGACACAAGAGAAAAAGAGACCTGTCAGAGCCCTCCCACGGCCTCCTGAATCAAAGAGTGGAAATCCTCTGCTCGGATTAGAACCCAATGCCCCCCCCAACCCCTCCCGCCCGTCCCTGCAACACAGGAGCCACTGAATGCACATTCAAATGAGGCCTTTGTAGCCTGTTGCTCATCTCATGATGAATACATTTTGCTTTAGTGGTGGTGGCAAAAGGGAGCAATTATCTATAATTACAGGGGCCCACTCAAAGCAATGACATCAATTTGTGTGTCGTTTCCATTAGAATAGAGCGGCAGTGTAGAGCCCCTGTCATCTCCGCGCCAGGCTTTCATAACACACGTGGGCGTGTGGAGTGGTGACGCGCTGTATGCTGCCACAGCTCACGGGCAAACACAGGCTGCTGGAGGTCCATTACCGGGTGGTCGGAGTCCAGCTCGGAGCCGTAACTCAGGATATGGTTGGCGAACCGGTCCAGGTCCTGGATGTCGTTAGGGAACCACGGAACTGGGTGGAGTCAAACAAATAAAAACATTTTAATAATAAAACACAATTTTTATATTACTCTTGTGGATGGCACTAACTGAAATAATGATGTCTTGGTTAAGAACCACGAAACCCCCCCCAACCACACTTCACCGGCCTCTACCCCACATCCACAGCTCCTATAAGATCACACTGTTCTCTACCCCTCCCCTACAACAGCCATAAGCTGACAATGTTCTCTACTCCTCCCTTACAACAGCCATAAGATCACACTGTTCTCTACCCCTCCCCCATAGCTCCTATAAGCTCACACTGTTCTCTACCCCTCCCCTACAGCTCCTATAAGATGACAATGTTCTCTACCCCTCCCCCACAGCTCCTATAAGATCACACTGTTCTCTACCCCTCCCCTACAACAGCCATAAGATGACAATGTTCTCTACCCTTCCTCTACAACAGCCATAAACTGACAATGTTCTCTACCCCTCCCCTACAGCCTATACATAAACAGTGAGCTAGGGTTCAGACATATGGCCACCTGGGGGCGCTCTCTAAAGCACCCAAGCTGCCAGACTACAAATACTATATAAAGTATAAATATAAATGCTTTATATGTATACACGTTTTGGCTGTTCTAACCTAAACGAAGGAGCAATAACTCCACCGTGATGTGAACAGATGAATATTGATGTGAGCCACGTGGCCTGGGGGAAGGCATGGTGTGTGCGTGTGTGTGTGTGTGTTGGGGGGGGGCATTGTGACACTCTTCAGAGCGAGGGTGGGGAGGAGGGGGTGGTCTTCGTCACCATCAATCTACATTTGGGCAGTGTGGTCCTGCCCTGGAGCCAGGCGGGGGGGGGAGTCCGCCAGTCTCCTCTATAAGCAGGCCCTCTCAATAACAAGCCACAAATAACCGCACACCACGCCACCACCCCTTGACCCCTTGACCCCAAGCAGCAGAGCCCGGTGGCAGGCTGCGTGGTGCCCGGCGTGACTTTGGTCTGGTCTGGACTGCTCTCGCCGCACGCCACCACCACTGCCATATAATGCCTCCGCCCCCGTTGCGGCCTGCTGTGTATCTGGGGGGTGGGGGGGTGAGGGGGAGGGGTAGAGAGAGGGACACAGGACCCCTCTGTCCCCCCCTTCTCTGACGCCACCGAGGCCTGTTCCTCCCCTATAGTCAAACCCAGCGTTGTCTGGGCAACAGCTAATATAAAAGGCTTCCCGTTAGGAAGACAGACGGACAGGCCGTGTGCGGCGTGCGTGTGTGTGTGTCTGTGCGTGCATGTGTGTGTGCATGTGTGCGTGCGTGTGCAAATGTAAACAGTTTTACATTTGCACACGCACGAAAGCACACACACACACACACGCACTGTTTGATCGCGATCGCCAACATTTGCCAACAGGAACGCACCTTAGGTATGACACATTGTGTGAAATGCACACACACACACACACACACACACACAAACACACACCTGTGTCCTTCTGTTTGTTGCGCGAGAGCTCGTGCACGTGCCCGCTGATCTGCGTGCGCAGCGCGTCGATGACTTCATCGAGGGCCTGGGAGTCGCTGGAGTTGACGCTGATGAAGAACTCGAACGCCTCCTTGCTCATCCGGGACGGTCGAGACTCGATGTGCATCAAGTTGATGCCCTTCTCCTGCCAGGGTGGGCGGAGCGAACACAGGCTGTTGAGGAATGTTCTCACCCTGAACCCGTCTGTTTTCATTAGCGTTAAATGTTGTGCAGTGTTGTAGTTTGGCCACTAGATGGCGGTGTATACTCACTGATATAACTAACTGATGTCAAGTATAACTGGCCAAGTCTGAAAACCGATATGCTGTATAGTGCACAATGAGCTTGTGTGGTAAGCTAACGGTATTCCAGTCGTATCGTAATCAATCATTCTATGAATATTATATATAATATATAACAATGTATTTATTTATGTAATATTCAGCAACATGAAAGCACTTCTTACATTGTGTTTTTAAACTGTTCTTACTGGACACTACTAAACGCTGCCAGATTGCGTGACTACCTGAAATTGTCAGTTGCGGTGGAAAATCTGTTTTTGTTTATGCAGGCTCGGGGGGGGAAAGAAGGAGTCGAGCTAACTCCCCCTACCATAGGCCGAGAGATCGGAGAGGTGGTTCCAGGGTCTCTATCTGCATCTGGATCTGATTTTCACCAACGTAGCTCTATGGCAGGCCGGCCAAGCGGTTGTAGATCAGACGTATCTTAATGCACCTCGCTCTTCCCCCCCACTCCCCACAATAATAAAGTGTGAATACTGCTGTTTCAGTTCCGGAGCAGTATCCTGAAGGCGTGAAATGTACATTTCTGGCCAACAGAGACTTGGGCTGAAGTACCAGTCTAGGCTACTGCTCAGTAAAAATATTTTACAGTGTAGTGCCATTTCCCTCGCTGTTTATCACTGATTGAAACAGTACAGTGCAGATTCAGCCAACTGCCTTCTAAGCTATACGCCGAACCATCTCCATTCGTGATGTTATATTCTGGTGTCTGGGTGCCACATCTGTCATTCATTCATTGGTCCACCGAATAGGATAGGCAGAACTGCATAAGCACCACACAAGTCTTGTGCATCACTTCATATTGCTTATTGACTAATGATTAGTATAGGTGTTATTTTAATAAATTAATAATAATAAAATAATAATAAACAGTTCAGCCAAAACAGTCCAGAGATATTATAGTGGAAAAGGTGGTTGACTCTCCCCTGCAAAGCTTGTAGGTTAGATCCCCAGCAAACTCAGCGTATACTGTAAGCATTCTTGAGCTAAATGTGTAGACCACTATCTCCTCTGTGACACGCAAAATATCTGCTTATTGGCCTAACTAGTATTACCATATCATGTAATGATTACTTTATAATTAAACCAAATAAAACAGAAGTTATTACAAAACAAAAACATGGATGAAAGCATCTTGTCACCCTTGACATCCACCCTCTTCAAATTAAATAACCCAGCAACCTATATGTGGTGTGTGTGCGTGGGGAGGTGGGGGGGGAGCCCAAATCCTTGCAGGCCGTCAACCCCATAACAGGCACGATGGGTCACATGCCTGTGTAGTGAGTCGGATCAGTAGGGGGCACTGTCACAGGGTTTGGTCGTGACGTCACATAAAACTGCCCCGTAAATACCAAAGATTATAGCCTTCTAATGAGGGCCGGTCCCACAGTGTGTGTGTGTGTGTGTGTGTGTGTGTGTGTGTGTGTGTGTGTGTGTGTGTGTGTCAAGGGGAAACCTTGGGTGCTGAGAAATAAATACTATGTGGAAGTGCCGCTATCTGCAGTTTCTCGAATTGCCACTTGAGGCTGACTGCGAAAGGGAGTCAGTCCCCATAGACTCCCATGTTAAAATGTTTATGTCTATAAATATGTTTAAAACAAACAATGTTGTCCCTATAGCTAGTCTCCCTGTCCATGACAACTGCATTGGCGTTACATTTATCCCATTATAAGCGATAGGAGTGGGGTATACTGCAAAGATTGGCGACAGCCATTGCCTGCACAGAGCGGTCTTCAAACCCTTCTTGAGAAAAGCTATGGGTCATGTCACGGAAGATTGTTCCATGTTTATATACACGTTCTATGGTGTATGTATGTGTGTGTGTTGGTGCAAACCATTGCGGCTTTGGAAATTAAATAATTCAATGTGCCTAATAATGGGGACCTGTAAGGGACATGTTTCGGTTGTGTTGTTGGGTTGGACGATCTGCATGTGGAGATGAAATGTTCTGACAAGGTTTTGGTATTCATGCATGGGGAAAGGGGGTTTGTTTGGCAGGTCTTGACGGGGAAAGGGGGTCTGTTTGGCAGGGCTTGACGGGGAAAGGAGCGAGTGGACGAGGGGAGGAGTTGGGGGAAGGGGCGGATGTGCGTGCTGGGAGCTCATTGGTTACCCCAGGGGCTTCAGATGTTTCCAGCTGCAACGGGAGTGAAAACTTGCTATTGATCGGAGAACCCCACCAACATTCCCCACCCCTAAGAATGTTCAAACAAACAACACAATTTATACCAGCTGGTTCCCAGATAACCAACAATCTCTCCTGGGCTGTTTGCCCTCCTGCAAACATCAAACTCAACCTTTGAATTCACGTTGATGTCGAAGGTTATGTAATGATGCAGGTGGAGCCAGCCATTGTTGACTGCTAGCAGTGGGGCACACAGTCTCACAAAGTCAACAACCAACAATAATACGCCTCGTACATCACGAATACTCTAGCCCAGCCGGGTGGCAAACTTGTAGCAGGCGGTAGCGTCACGGTGACGCGGGCCCTGTGTTTGACCATTTCACAAGCAGGGGCCAGAGGTCGCAGGGTCAAAGGGCCGCACAGATGACACAAAGATACTGGAATAATAACAAGATGGAGCATTGTAATGCCTTTTAATGGAAGAAAAAATGGAAAGCTTCTGGTCTCTTTAAGTGGCCGCGTGCTTTGCTGTGGAGGCTGACAACGTCCAGACCAGACCCACTACCTTGCATGGACTGAAACAAAGTCAATTTACCCCAAAAGAGAAATACAGTTGTGGCCTCAGATTGATCATAGCTACGTAGGAATTAATGTAATATACTCAAAATTCCCATTAGCGCCCCCAGAGAAAAATAATGGGCAATAGTATGGTGAAATCCGTGGGCCTCCCACTGACTTGCATGGAACGCTGGGCCCTTCTGGTCTGTGTAAACGGTTTTCTACAAATCAAATGCGGAATTGCTGTCCAGCTCTGTTCGACACGTGGGCCACTGGAAGTTGGCAAACCCAAACTGTGAGCGACACAGATGAAGAGACTTTTCATGGTTACATGTCAACAGTGCCTTCAACAATTGTGTAGTAAAAAGCACCGTGTGAAGGCCAGCTCTATTTTTCCAATCAGTTCCATTGTGTCAAGATCAACTAAGTACAGGAGGCCACACAACTGAAGGCTGAACTGCATTTCTGTTCTTAAACCGTCCAGCAAGCCGCTTCTGTGTCATGTAAGACTCTTCAGTACAATAATGAAACAGAATAACGAATAGGCTGTTAAACCAGGCATTCATTCATACTGTAGAAGCGAAAATTATATTATATGCACCCAAGCTTTTACCCAGGTAGCTAAATGAATGATAATGATAGAAAGTAAAACATTAACTGTCACAAAGCCTTGAGCTATAGTAAAACATCTCAAGAGATTCAGTTTTCCATGAGCCATGATTCATAACTACACCCTAATAATCACCAAATAATGGTGAGGGTTCTGTCTTCTCTCTCTGTATTTAAATAAAACAAGCATAATAATTTATTTGACACTTACATAAAGAGATGACAACTACCTACGAGACACCTTATCACATTGCCTCTGTTTCTGAAAGCTATATGCTTCTGAATGTGAGAACTCATTTAGCTTTTTAGGTCCAAGATGTGTAGACATCATGTTTCAGCATCTGAATGACAGTTGACATTGTGGGTTATCTCTTGTAACTTGTATTAATTGCATAACAAATAGTTCTTTATTGCATACTGTATTTGACCCGTGTATGCGTACTGTATAAGCATTCCTGAATTAGCTGGTGAAGTGTATTGCATATTTATCCTGTATGCAACTTGTGTTTATGTTATATATGTTTCTGTGGAACTGGCTGCAAGATAATAATAATAATAATAATAATAATAATAATAATAATAATAATAATAATAATAATTTCCCCTAGTTGTACAATAAAGTTAACTTGAACTTGACCCTTCCACATCAATAAGTGCGTAGACACCACACCTATTAATAACTATGGATCCATGTTGAGCTGTCTTTGATGTTTCCATAGCCAATAGATTTACTGTCTTCCTGCCCGTATGTCAACATTCCCATATTGGATTTCCAGTGTCTTTCTACGTTCAAGGACAGAGTCCTAACAGCGGAAATACTTGCCATTATCTGTCCAATCAATGCTGCTTTACGGTAATTACAGACCATGATACAGCAGCCAATGGCGTCGTGCTTTAAGAAAACGGCAGAGGTTATCTGGAAATCTTCCAAGTGTTGTGGTCACCTTTCAATATATTGGCAGGCCTTTAAGCAGCCGTAAATGGAGGGGAGCACTTTATTCTTCTTACACGTCTCGAAAGGTGAAATATATATGTTGTGCGATCACAGAGCGTATGTGTGGGAACAGATCCCATTTGAGGTGAACTGCGTTTCTCAGGACGCGCACACACACACACACACACACACACACACACACACACACACACACAGCTGAAGTTAATTTCTGCTAATTTTTCATATTTAACCCTTTCTAACGCCCCTCTGCGACATACTTAATAAACACGTAGAATTTAACCCATAAAAACTCTGCTCTCATTACACTGCTCATGTGCAAGTGCATGTGCGTGTTTGTGCATGTGTCAAACATTCGCCCCCTGCCAAAATATGATTAATTATGTATTAATTATTTTTTTTTTTAATACTTGTCTTTGTTTAGGGTAATGCATTGTTACCTGGAAACTTAAACACAAATAAGCAATTTAAAAAGCATTAAAAAAGCTATCCTGGCAAGTAACAATCTATTTATACCCCATGTGTTGATCTACCTGCAATATTTGAAAGCTGTGTCATTTTAAAAAAAATGTTTTTCCCCGATAGCAAAAAGTCTCTCAGTCATTGTTTTTATTCATCAACCTCCCCCTCTCTCTCTCTCTCTCTCTCTCTCTCTCTCTCTCTCTCTCTCTCAGTGCCATAACTGTCAGTATAAATGCCATGTTGTCTTCTGATAAGATAAACCCACAGGAGGTACAGATTACCCACGATGCATCAGGAGTACAGCGCACAAACAGACAGAATGAGGTTCTGCTATTGTAACTTGAGTTTCAGGCTCACTGACCGCATCGTTTTAACCAGTGCTACCACACTGACGGGGAGTTGGTGGCTTTAGTGGTATAAATAGCCAACGTCTTTTTGATTGACACATTTATGGAGGTCAGAATTGTTATGAAATCTTCGCTGATTTATAACAAAAATGTTGTCTTCCCAAGATGATAGAATGACTCAGGAGTTGTTCCTGAGTCATTCAATAATATTGTAAAATCAATGCTTGCTCCACGGTAGATCGACAAATGCAATATGAAACAATGCAATTATGTCATATTATTTACTAGCAGGATAAAATAAAAGCTATAAAGCTATAAAGCTATAAATAAAAGCTGGTGTACAAAAGCATCCTATTATAATATACAGTAAACACAAAATATGAAAGAATGTATCTAACCCTACATTGCGTGGGAGCTGCGTAATGACATTCATGTAATTACATAATTTGAATTGGAATCCTGAGTGACACTGGGACCAGATTGAACAGCGTTGGGAAGAGACGGGGCAGAACATTTACACGCCTCAGTAATTGGAAACAAAACTTAGAAGCAGTGCTTCTCTGCTGGAGAATCGGTGTGGCCAGGGGGTAACGTAGGCAGGGTGGAATGGTTTTAGTGGGGCTGTGCTATGAAAATATAACTGTGTGCAACTATGACTGGTTGCTAACCCCTTCACGGATATTTAAAAAAAAAAAAAATATATATATATATATTAGGGCTGGCCCCAAATATTCGATTATTCGGGTATTCGTTCGTTGGGTATGTATTAGATTTAAATATTGGGATTCGAGTATTTGTTTTTTAACATTATGCATGCATGTTTTCCCATTAATCCCTACTGTCTCCATATAAACCCACATGTTGAAATGTAATAGCCTGCCCTACACTGTGTCATCAATACAACTGATTGCAATTGGCTCTGTTTGTAAGAAGAGAGCGAGGCTATTCATTCAGCACACACTCTTATTGGGTAATACAGGAGGAATCAAGGATTATTTCTGTTATACTTCTTAATTGTAGTTGAGTGTTTTTAATGGTGTTTTTGAGAGAGTATTCGAATACTCGTTTGGAAATAACATCAAGTATTAGAAACCTGTAAAATGGTATTCGGGACAGCCCTACTGAATTGTTGCAATATATTTGTGATTCTACCTAACTGTCCCATGCATAATATTATGTTAACAGTATTCAAGCAAAGGAAATTCACCAAATATCTCCACTAGCTGCCTGTTCTCTGTGCACTGAAAAAAGTCCAGTGTTTCTACACACGGCCATGGCTATGTGAAAGGGAACGCAAACAAAGTGGTGCAGACCGTATACAACAAGAATACCCTAGCCTGGGCAATGACTGTCTAATGTCTGAGTTTCAAGGGGACAAGCACCATATGGCAGCGAAGGGAGTGTTTCACTCTTGATCAAGTTCAAATATCAAATGTCTTTCTCCAGGATGACTGGCTTATAGCAACATATATAATGGGAAAACATGTGCGTGCAGCGTTTAGTTTACCATTGTTCCGTTGCAGTGAAGGGCCTTCCCGAGATGTAGTTCTCCACCTGACCACTGGGCGGATACACAACAAGAATGTCTCCACACACCTGATTGGCAGCATAAGCAGGGGTAAATAATGCAAATGGACTGCATTCATACAACGCTGGTCTACTCAAAGCGCTGTACGCAATGGCTGACGTTCACCCATTCAAACACATGCATACACCGGTGTTTAGATCTTTGCTTTCTGTCTTCTTTCTGCAGGCTCAAAAGAGGAGTCGTCTAAATGCGGCCTCTTTGCTCTCTGCACATTGGACGGTGAGTGAAATGTATATATTTGTGCAGATATTCACAAATGAAATCACTTCATAGAGGAAGGGGCGCGGCTCATGTGGCGACCGGCAGCAGGTGTTCCCTTGTGTTTGTTCGTTTTATTCTGTTTAACGTTTAATA
>JAOEGT010125130.1:0-11655 GCA_025447795.1 Speoplatyrhinus poulsoni
ATATATCTCAGATTATATATATCTCAGTTTATATATATATATATCTCATTTTATATATATATATATATATATATATATATATCAGATTGGAACCCTTACATGTACTCAGAACAGGGAAATATCTAAAGCAGGACAAATATGCCAAGTGAAAATCCAACACTTGCAAACAGTGGACTTCCAAGCCAAGCTGGAAGAATGAATGCCAAAGAGCATTGCCAAGATGTAAGCATAGCTACGGTCCAGGGTTGTATTTGATTTTTCATATTTCCTGAAATAACATTACTATACTGGCCAGGGCAATTATAAATGTAGTGGCTGGTGAGGCTTTCTATACTATATTTGTCATTGTACTGTATATCATTTTTTGACACCTTTTGAATGTTTTACCCACCTACCTTGTACAGTGAGAAAAAACAAAATATGGTTGTACAAATATAGATTGTTACACCTTCTGTTAATGTTAAAATTAACAAAGCTTGTTTTCATCTAAAACGGAAGGCAACAGTACTTACTACACATGAATGGATTATCTCAAAAATGTCTTCTTGCCTCTGTTGCTTATTTGAATAATGGGTATATATTCAAATACTGTACTTCAAGTCAACACTTTGCCCATCTGCATTTTATTGGAATCCCCCAATATATTTTCACCCATTTTGCTTAGCAAGATGCAAAGCCTCTTATAATGAACAGGGTTAGGAAGACCACTGGAGTGATTGGTGCAGAAGCAGGTCTGATCCGCTCACAAACAAAAGGCTGCCTGAGTTCCTTAGAGAGCCATAGAGTCCAAGTAAGTTGTTTCTTTGTTGCGTCTCAAGGTCCAATAAAAACAAGGTATTGAAATTCTGAGGAAGGTTAATTCCCTGTTTGGGTGCTCAAGTCACAAACTGATTTGATAAGAAATTATTTTCCCTCAATTTGTTAATTTATTTTTAAAATGTCAAAATCTAATCTGTCAGTTATATACTGACTGTGTAGTTAATTTGAAACTTGTAAATGGACAAATGACTGTACAAACCTTTTTGAAACAATGTGCCCTATCTTACACCCGGCGCGATGCATTTTTGCAAGTTTCAGACAAACGTAGTTGCCATTTTCCTGTCCATCGATCACGTTGTCTAAATAGCAAATGCACTTTGAGCACCGGTGGGTGTGTTGGTTTAAATATGAGGTGTGGTCTAGCGCATCTCTGGCACATTATCTTGAGGCAGTGGAAACTGATTGCACAATTGACCAGCAAAAAACTGGTCTAAAGTCAGCGCGAGACACATTAAGATAATCAAGACACGAACACTCTGCTTGTTACACATAGAAAACATGCTGGACCGCTAAAATATGCAAAGGATTAAAAATAATACAATTTTAACTATTATTCCTGTGTAGGCTACATAAAAATATTTTAGGGATCTATTGCTTAGATGGTCTGCTCCAGCTCTTTCACAAATCTGCCATTATAATGACTATCTGTAACGTTTAGCAACGACGACAACGTGTGGTAAACGAGACAGTGGTTTTAATCAAACAAGGATCAACACAAACAATAACCCACGAGAAAGGAAACAACAAACAAACACTAAATACTCGTGGGTGAGTAGATAACTCAAGGAGGGGAAGGGCTGCCACGATGCCTTGGGCGGTGGTTAGTGAACCGACGCGGCAGCGCGCCGGCGGAGAGACAGCCTGGCCACACCCCCGGACCTAGGTGTGACACTATCCACATATGATGCAAGTGTGCATGGCTTTGTAAAGGGAATGGGAGATTGGTTTATGGTATGTTACGCCCAAAACACACCCATGAATATTGAAGAAAGTAAGTCCAACCCTTTTGAACCATGCGCCCGGCACACTGACCGTTTATCTGCCGTTAAAATAGAAATGTGGATTTGGACACGCCCTAAATCCAATTTGCATCTTTCGCTTTAGATCGTTAAAATAGGACCCCATATGTTTTCTAGTATGGATAAACACATAATTATAAAAAGGTGATGAAACATTGAATATTTGCACAATTTATGGAATATTAAGGATTCTTAGACCATTCATATCCATACACATCTTAATCGTCTTGCTATGAATCATTTGTTAATTTATGTGTTGTGGAGAAAAATTAATTATTCTTATTAACATTACAGCTCATATTTCTTTTTCAGCTTTCTTTTTCTTTTTCAACTATTGCTGTGAATTGGCAAGCTAACCAGCTTCACCGAGTTAATGGCAGATTAAGTAGATGAAGTACTCCTCTGTGAGCAATGTCATTACTCCTGTGCATGATGTGGGTCACTAACTTAGCCACACAGTGCATTATACACAGGGCCAAGGCCAGATCCCACTCTGATGCATGTGATAGGCTCTTTAAATTGTTCAATAGAAAACATTACATTGCCCTTCCTTTGCCCCAGTAAAAGATGCTGAACTCCAGAGACGTATCTATAATAATATAACGTGTTTAATAATGAGATTGGCTGCAGGCTGCATTTTGACACTTTGTTTTACCCCTTTTTCTTGTATCAATGTACTGTAGTACATCTGTGTGCTCTTAAAAATAATCTACATTATTACTTTTTTTCCAAACTTTTTTTGTGCAAATCCCTCACAAAGGTCACAAAGAACATTGTGTCTTTCCACTTTAGTTTTCTTTATACTGAGTTCTCCTGAAATGTACATGGTGCTTGTGTTGGCTGAGCGAACCAGACCCTCCACCTTCTTCTCCTGCTGGACACCTGGGGACCATTAAATACAGCAGTGTTTACCGTGGAATACCAAGGGCTCTTGAACTGTTATAAAGAGCACCCAACTGCATGAGAGGAAGCTGTAGGAAGAGGAGAAGAGGAGGCTGTGGGAGGACTTGATTTGGCTTGAATGGATGGTCCAGATCACGAAGCCATGGGCATTTATTATTTAGGAGTCCTGTGCGCTTGGATGTGGATTTGTGAAGCCCCAAATAAACATTTTATTGAATGGTCAGATTACATGGATTTGTCTGGGTTGGGGATTTTCTTAGGTCATTATCATTGTTCTTATCTACAACATTGACTGAGGTTGTGAACATGTGCAAGGTTGGCTGCGTGAAGAGCACTGCTGACGTGCCCACGTATCCCGTTTTACCATCAAGCATATGAATGCGAGTTGACCTTGAACTTTCCTTTCATTTGCAATTCCTCCTCGTTTTGTCAACCAGGGAACATTAATGAAAAACGTACATGGGTCCTGCTCTCTGAAATAACAACCTGCTCTCATTGCCGCCATGTTTAATAAAGAGGAGCACAACACTTTTCGCCCTCCTCATACCCCTTCATGAAGGGAGGCGTAAAGTGGCAGTTAGGGGGAATTGTGTGTGTGTGGGTCGGTTCATCGCTAGCACACAAGCGGCTGGGGTTAAGAGAAGGGCTACGCAAATGAAGCCCATCACGAGCTGTCATATTAAAGTCAGCTGAGGAGGAAACGTTTGTTACGTTCCACCTGCTCCCCATTCCGACCCCATCCATTTCCATGTCACTTGGGCTCCATCATTGGTACTGAAGAAATCATCTATCTCCATAGCGTCCAGCTCAGGTGACAAATCAGGTTTTGTGATTCTGTTCTCCCCAGAGAACGTGTCCCAACCCCCCATTCAACAGTGGCTATTCGTTGTGGAACCAATAAGACTTCCAACGAAAAATGTCAGCGCAGCACAGCATAAATCATTATTATTATAGGCGATAAAACATTTTCTCTCAACCCAACCATTAGATAAAGATATGGTGGATGGGTGTATGAATCCTACAATTAAATGATGTTGGTTATGTGCGCAGAGAAACAAATATGCACTCATTATCCTGCTAATGAAATAGTTAAAGACATTATTCTGTATAAACCAGATACAATACCATAGAGAGTTACACACAGCCGTGCTGTGAATATAGCATCTTTTTTTTAATATCTCACAAGCATAAGCCATATGTTTAAGAAAACATAAACACACCTGTTTCTAATTCCTGGTGAACTCAATATCACTCTGGTCTTGCACTGGCAGAATATAAATGCCGTATATATAAGCAACAGAACAGAGAAAGGAATGGGGAAACAAATCAGTTAATTTAGCCTTTATTTTACTTATTTTTTTCAAGCAATGTTTTTTTCAGCCTAATGCCTGCTGTTTGACAAAATGTTTAGTGGCAGGCCGATGAGGACCCCCCACAGCAAGAAGAAACACTGTGTCAGAGCAGATTCTGTCGTACACCCATTGCTGATGGTCCTTACTTGTTCTCAGCTCTTACACCCAAACAAGCTTTATTCAGAGCTCTGGTACAATGCTGCAGATAAACCTTGGCTGACTGCCCGTGCCGCTTGGTTGGGTAGCAACAGAAAGTGTGGATACTTTCAAACTGGTAGGTGATTCAGGGTGAGAAAGTAACTGAAGAAAAGAATAGTGACCTTAACAGAACAACATTTTTAATAACACAAAAACATAATTAGAAAGCAAAGCCTGTATATAACCATTTCTTTATCTTTTACCGTGTCAGGGATTTAATATCAATTTTGTGTGTAGACACTATCATGGTTCTTTACACTTTTGCTCTGCTGAGTTCAAATTACAATAAAGCCCAAGACTAGACCTCATGCCACAAAGGTAGATCCCCTATCTGACTTTCTGCTTCTTGGATTAGAGCCAATGTTTTTTTTAGTTGGAATATGAGGGTCAGGAAACTTCTGCAGGGATTACCGCCAAGATGATGAAAAACTGGTGACAGATTGTCCAGCGGAGGAGGAAGATTAAAAGAGATCCTACTCTGGCCTACTGTAGTGATTCAAACACAAACTGCTAGATACTGTACAAGGCCAAAGGTCATGCTAGCTCTCGTGCCTCATCCCAGTCTCCTGCCAGAATTCAGGGTTTGTTGTCAAATGAATGTCTAGTGACATTGAGCGCGATTGTGAAAGCCGTTCTGAATGACGTGTCTGAAAGCTTCACGTTGTGAACAGGCATCAGACGTGGCAGTTGTAACCACAAGCTCTTATGGCCATGCCCCACTACATACAGCGTGTAGTGTTTTTGCACTTGCATCTGCATTTGAGCATCCGTGGGTATGCTGGTCTTTAAATGAGGTGTGGTCAGGTGTATTGTTGGTGCATAGCTATCTTAAGACAGCGGAAAGCGAGTTATTTTAATTAGCGGTGCATTATCAAGAAAGTAGCAGCTATGGTGGGAACACAATGCACTTGTTTGACATGCAGGGAATCACAGGAGCATAAAAGCATGTAGTACTAAGAGTACAATGTGAAATATTATTGTGTGCGTCAACATATTTTAGCGATCTTGGTGGAATCATGCTGTTGCCATAGATGTTCTACATACTTTACAAATGATGATGAGCCGTTTCCTCTGCAGAGAAGCGCCTTTCCTCATAACTGCTGTATATATCATAACTTCTTATAACAAATCTGCTGTTATAATAGAAATAAAAAGGGAATTGGAGATGACACTGGTTTACTATATATAAACTGCCCAACATGGGGGTTTCAAACATAGGAGAACCATTGGAAACCCAGTGTATTGTTTTGCTGAATGTAGTGGGGCATGGCCGTTAAGCTAGATGCTATATTAAAGTGCTTGTTGCCGTGTTGCACTGTGTACTCCTGCCATTTCTCGTCTTTCCCTACAGTATATCCCTTTAACAAGTCATCAGATCCTTTCATCCATAATCTGTGGAGCTGTCCACAATGACCAACCTTCTCTGTAAGTGACAGCACCCAATTAACATTCCTCTTTGCTTGCATTGTGCAAAAAGCACATTATGGCCGTGTCTGACAGCAGCAGAGAAGGGAGAGTCGAGTAATTGCCTTGGGGAAACAGAGGACTTGATGCAGGGCCTGCAAACACCTGGATGTTCTGTATAACGCTTCTATCCCCTGCTGGGGTCATGAGTGGCAGCAGGAGCCAATGAGAGAGCACGGTCATTGGCTTGCTTCTAAAATAGCATACTCTACTAGGTAGAGGTGACTAGCTGCCGGGCTACCTAGCTGCCTTACAACTGCTGAAATTCACCATGTTCATAATGCATTTGTGCTACCTGTATGCTGCACATGACCAAGGATGTAGTCAGTCGGTCTCTTCCACTCTCCTTACTGTAAAAACACACAACCTGCCGTAGATTGCCTAAAGTCTGTATTTTTCTAACTCCTTCACCGGCAGTATTTTATTGGTCCACACACAATCGCAGCCCACACAGCAGAAATACAGTGTGTTTGTTTCTGTAGCCAGCATCACACACCTCACGTCCTCAGAGCTGAAGGCGAAAGCAACCACATAACTTAACCTCTGCAAAATCACTATTACACATACAGAAAAAGTTTTCACCTGTTACTATTGCCAAATACCCATAGCAAATCCAATGACAGGTGTAGGCAGAGCCTTTGGATTGTGGGCGAAATAGTGATGGCATTGCCATTAGTGCAAAGTTGAAAAGAATAAAGTTGCATGAAGTGAATGTTCACCGTTGCGACAATCAAATTTGCTGCAGTCTGAAACTCACTTCAGAGAGAGAACAGAGGGCAGAAAACAAATATGGTATGTTAACTGCCCTTGGCATTCCTGGAAGAATAAACAGAGGGATGCACAACAGTGGATAGGAATAGTTGCAAAAACTAGAAAATGGATTTTGATATTAAATTAGTTGGACAGCTGTTTCAAGTTGCTTATTTCTTATTCCTTGTGGCGTAATGTTAGAAAAGTTTGTATATCCTCTGTGATTGAGCATGAAATTGCAGGTGACAGGGCGGAATACTTTTTACTGCACAAATACGCTGTAAGCAAATAGTCTATCTGCCATGTGGATTCACAGGTTGATTCTTAATATCTACAAGTGAAAATGTAGGTACTTAAATTACATATCAATAAAGATTTCTAATATAATAATATAAGATATCACTATATTGATTCATACAGTATATATTTATTTGTTAAAGAGATAAGCAACAAGTAATAGCTCAAATAAAACAATATGAATATTATTACAGTAAGCATATCCACGGTTCAGTATAAAGTGCATGTGGAGTCTGATGATAGGCTACATCAAATACCATAGAAGGCTTGATGCTGTATTTATTTTCTTGGCGCGTGTAGGACCCATAGGAGAACACCTGGTCGCTTATTTTTAAAGATTAATTATGTGTACATAGCCTCAAATGTGGCATGCTATGCTTGGTCATGCACAATACACAACATGCACCTTCTTCACAGCAAGGTCTTCCTCCACTGTAGAGCACCCGTGGGTCTGGGCTAATGACGCGGAGTGGCTCGCTCTTTAAGGGCGGCTGACTTAATGTTTCTCGCCGACGTGTGCAGTTCATCATCAGTTTACTTCACCTCACTCTTTAATTGGCTGGGGATGTAGGCCTGCGTTACTTTACATGTGAGCCAGATAGCTCCATACTGATGAAGTCTGAGTGGCTTTACCAGAATTTGTAGTATCATGTAGCGTAGTTCTTACTGGGGACATAAGTCATATTTGAGAGTAAGCTCTTTAAGGAAATGTTTCCTTATTTTTCACTAGTTGTGTTAGTGTTAACCACCAAACAGACATATTGCTACATACCAGCACAGACGTACAGTATTACAGGACCTCAGGACGTGTCTTTATTGGCTTCTAAAGCAGTGTGTGGGTTGGTCGGACCCAAACGCACGATAACTTGGCAGGTTTGAACACTGATGTATTAGGCAAAGCAAAAACAGGGAACTACCAACAGGCATGAAAAGGACAATGGACCGACAAGGGCGCGACCAAACAGACTAACAAACAAGCATAGTAACACGGGACTGGTCATTGGGTAGGGGATAACGAGAGGCAGGTGTAACTAATGAACAATCAACACAGGGCAGGCAAGCACTGGACGAGACAGACCAACAGAATACAGGGCAACAGGCCGAAACACACAGAAACACAACAATAGACCGAGCAACAGCGGCAGAGCTGGAAGTGCATAAGACTTGTCTTGGGTTCCGCTGCCCATGCAGCAGCATGCCTGACTGCCTGCCTACATTAATAGCTGTCGTGTATCTTTAGTTGTCACCTCCAATCAGGCTCAGAATGCTGATGGCAAATCATGAGCATCCCCTCGCAACTTGACTACCTTGGTGTCTATTGATGGGCCAGATAGGCCTTTAGGGTGGGGAATGGCGAGGGTGCTCGATAATGCTGTGTGAAGTCTGTAATCTCATTGAGGGGCTGTTATATCAGACAGGCATGCTGTCCTGGCAAGGTGTGCTTGCCCACAGTGCCAAATCGCGTCCCTGTAATGAGGATTGACGCATATGCGTGCAGTTGTTACACTGACACTTCTCTAATTGTGTCTGGACAGTACATTACCATGTGTGTTGGCTAAATCACACCGTCAACATGGCAGTAACTGCGGCCTTGTTTAAATATATGGTGTAGATAGGCTAATGCGCCGTGTCTGCAGTCAGCTGCATGTTAAAGCCTATTCTCAGACAATTTGTCGTGATACTGTAGCTATGCACCAACATGAACCAGCAAATTCATTAATCTACAATTATCATCAAGAAACCAAGTACTGAGCAGGCATCGTGCTGCCAGTTTAATCAGAATTTGTATGCCAGCGTGGAACGAGCGATTGACTCAAAAAAGGCAGGCAATTCAAATCAGCACCCATTTAAGCCCACTGCATCAAAATATTAATTATGCTGCCAAGTCCTCTCTCTCTCTCTCTCTCGCTCTCTCTCTTTTAAAGTATTTGCCTGTCGCTGAGATTAAATGACAACACACTTGCCATAATGCTCCAAAGGAACAGTCCTGTCTTTTCTTTTGGAGTTTAGGCTCAGCCTCCAGTACTTTCAGTACCTTTTTTTAAAGGAGCAAAATGAGTTTGACTCTTGCTTTAACGTACCTCAATCTGTCAATCCTCTCTATATCTCATGGTCTGCTTCCTCCCATCTGCCGGGAAAGTGCTATCAAGCCAGGATGCTTAAAGTGCCATTAGGCGTATTGGTCTTGTTTGTAACTCTATCATGTGATTTCCATAACGAGAAAGCGAGAGAGCGAGAGAGAGAGAGAGAGAGAGAGAGAGAGAGAGAGAGAGAGAGAGAGACTAGAGATCCGGTGGTCCTTTCTGTTTATATTAAAGAGGAGAGCAGGGGAGGCATTTCCCATGAGTCCCATTGCCTCTTCTCAAAGGGCTACAGTGTCTCAATTCTCCAATAAAAGTGTGTATGCATTGAAAATAATATTAGAGAGACGCTAATGGTACAGAAGTTAAATCTGTAGATGAAGATAGGTTAGTATGTGGATGCACACTGTACAGTAGGTCAGTTGGTGGTCCCATTTGAAAACATAGTGGGCTTGATGCCCAGCCTGCAGTGCACATAAGCATGTTTGAGCATGATGTCTAACCACTGTACCTGCTCTTCATGTTTGATGAATTAAACAGGCTGTATCAGAATAAGCTAATGAAGCAATTGCTATGCCGTCAATTCATGACATTTCTCGACCCGATGGGAACATTCTGAATCATTCAAACAAAATGCCTTTATCGCAGATGGTCTTATCTTTCTTCTGATGAGCTGTATCACAAAAGCATGTTCGCACAGGCTATATTGTTTTATTATTATACATTTAGCAGAGACAGTTGTATATTGGTGTAAGACATTTGCTAACAATATCACAGTAGTCACAGCAGCAGGTGGAACATACTGACTTAAAAATGTAATAAATTTAAATCCTATGGCCATGCCTCGTCAGTAAAGCTAATTTTCTTTTTAAAGGAGACTAGGCATGGCAGGACCCAGTATTCATTTTGCTTTATTGACCTGAGGAGTCGTAGAATAATGGAATATGACAGAAAAGTGAAAAAGCGAGGGAGGCCAATTCCGTTTCTGGCAAAACAGAAAAACCATGATACTGTAGCTTTTTCAAATCATGGAACAGAAATATAAACCTCACTCTTCTCTTTTAAAACACATGTAAGGTGTAGTTCTAGCTTAAAGCTAGAACTACACCAAGGCGTGGACTAGCGACTGGACGTCTAGATGTCTAGCGACAGCCTAATTACAATTTCTGTCGTCGTGATTGTGCATGCAGGAAGGAAGCTGGAAGCTGCTGGACTATTAATGACAGCTAGTAAAGAGCGAACCACAACACTGACACCAAAATCTAGTAGCCTAGAGCTTGTGTTATCAAATGTAGGCCTTTCTACGCCTTTTGTTACTTCAAAATTAAATGAAGAGAAGACGAAAGTGTCATAGGAAGCATAAACAGGCGAGCAACACGACGCATATCCATCCATTTGCAGTGATTTGGAGGTATCATGTTGAAATGCAAACAGCAAACAGTTTACTTGTTTTGGGCTGCTAAACAAAATAAATGTTCACTGTTATTAGGTTATTGTGTTTTTTATATTGATATTACTCTGCAAGAAAGCATGAAAAGCCTTTACCTAGATTCTGATTGGTGGAAACACTAGCGATTTTCTTCACCTCTCGCTGTCGATTCAAAATTTGAATCGCTAGAAAAAGTTGATAGAGCATCGGGTTTCGGTTGATAGGAGCGGTCGTTCCAGCAGCTACACCAAAGAGTCAACCAGCGACCTGTCTATTACTGTTGATAAGCAGTCGCTCCCACACGCACGAGCGAAAAACGATGCGGTGTAGTTCTAGCTTTAGTGTGCTTTCAAAGAGAGCACACTTTACCCCCAACCCCTGGTAAAAAAATATAGCTTTAACAAAAGTAAATTACATTTAACATTATAAGGACAGACTTGGAATACTGATAATTAGAACATATGTATACATTTGCACAGTACTTAATAGTCATGAGAAATATTTTATATGACTGTCAATATGCGCTTCATTCACAGGCCTTCCAGCACTCTGGGGTTGGGACCTGTCTAGACGGGGTACTTTATCAATGTCACACACAAAGTCACACTCACATTCACCCTCATGCACTCAGACAAACACACAAAAGGATGCATCATGTTTTCAGCATGGTCAGCTCAGCTTATGATTTAATAATGTTGTCTGACTAACGTGGTCGCATGTGAGAGTTTAATGCATATGGGTCATTTCATGTCATTGGAACTATAGGCATCCACCAAACCATATCGTAATTAACTGATTATTGTTTTCCCTTGAATAATACAATCTTCCTACTGTCCTCCCAAAATGTTTTTGTTTAGAATGTATTTAGTACTAATAAAAGCTACTTTTAAAGTATGCATTTATTCAGTGAAATTTACATTTTGTACATCTACATCACAGGCATTATGTACAAATGTTTGTGTTCCTTCTAGGATCAAATGTATAAGCTGCAGATGTATTGTAAGAAAGACAAAGTGGAGCTACAAGGAAGGGTGTTAAGGCTTCACTGCCTCCAGTGGTCAGCATGCATATTGCAGGCCTTTAACCAGTCAGGGAAAATATCTAGTCAATGAGCTCATAAAACAAGTGGAACACATACTGAAAGTTGAAAGTTTGTACATAATACCTTTGGTACATATATGTACCATGAACAATTCAAATAAATTGTACATCTGCCCTTTGTCCTGGAACCATCTGCAGGGTGAGCTCAACCTTACAACTCTTACTTTTGTAACGCTGTGGTTGTGGAGGCGAGTGCAAACGAACAAAAAGAAAACCACGGATCTGGTGCCAAAAACCACGAG
>JAOEGT010125141.1:0-11655 GCA_025447795.1 Speoplatyrhinus poulsoni
TGCTTTTTACTTCTGATTATTAAATGATGACCTCTGAGCGGAGTGAAAGATTCATGAGCACAAATCGACGGAGAGTCAGTAACAGAGACAGGGAAATGGGCGACCGGGGGAGGGTGAGTGAACGGAAGAGCTATTGGGACAACAGTACAACGCACGGTCCGAGAAGAGAGAAGTAAAAGCAGGATGCGAGAGCGCATGACACTTTTTTAAGTGCATGAGCGGCAGCATGCAGCCACTGAGGTGGAACTGAACCCCAGTGAGGGGGAAATTGTCCCGGGTCAAGCCGAGTCAGAATCACTTGGGTGGCTGTTGCAGTAGAGCAGAAATCAGCGCAAGTAGACAGAGTGTGCAAATCTGAGTCAGCAGCGTTACAGCATATCTCACTTAACACCCTCTGCCACAACATTATATAATACTGTGCAGTATGTATATAGGGATATAACACTATATTCAACAGTTTTGACAGAAGAGACTGTTCAGGGTATAGTCAGTGTCATCATGCACAGAAACTGGTTCTTGAATCTAAAGATTATTGTAAACAGTATTGTTTTTAATGCTTTTATATTGTGAAGCACTTTGTGTTACATGGCTTTGTATGAAAAGTGCTGTACAAATAATGATTGATTGATTGATAGATTGATAGATTGATATATTAATTAATGAATGTATTCATTGATTGATACCAGCATCTTCCAACATCAAGATGTTGATGCCTTCCAACATCAAGTTCAAGGCTCCTTATATTCTTTAAGAAAAAAACAAATAAAGGTGGTGTTCCCAAGTTGATAACTTGGCAAATTGGTGATTACAAGCCAGATAAAGGTGTGTCACTAATTTAAATGAGAGTTCTGTTCCATTTCTGTGTGGTTTAAAGACAAATCCCTGCTCAGTAACCAAGGTAACTTATGCATCTGGACTCGCCTGCTCCCTACCAGACTGTCAAGCTTAATTTAGCTGTGTTACAATGTCTGGCCAACAGGCAGAAACAGGATCCCAAAGGACCATTCTGTGTCTTCTCACTTGGATCATGTACCAACTTAAGATCAGACTTTGCTTTCTCTGTTTGAGAGCTTATATAGCATGTGTATTGTTTTTCTGAATAATACCCAAGAGAGAGAGCTACATTCGGCACATTTAGCCAAATATATAGGCTTATATTATGAATGTAAGAAACTACTATTTGAAATGCTTTTCTGATATTTGCAGGAGTTACAACCCTCCCCATGGGGGTGATTGAATTAGGCTTTAATTTAGAATCCAAATTAAACAAGAAAGCTTGTCTATATTAAAATTACTTTACAAGCTATTTTACAAAGTTTAAACATCTAAAATACTGTATTGTATTGAGCAATGTGTAGGAAAAACCATATGAGAATGAATGTACAGTACATGAAATCACTCAAATTAGACAAAAAAAAATGTCATGGCTTTTTGAACTACCTTGTGCATAATACTCACACACTTTTTGAACCTCAAATACATTAGCGGAACACATTAAGCCTTAACTTGTTTATTTGTATTATTATTATTATTATTATTATTATTATTATTATTATTAGTAGTAGTAGTAGTAGTATACTGCAAAAAAGAAAAACAAAACAAGGCACAATATTGATGGAGTATATATAATAATATTTCTGAAAAACTATTCATAGAGAGCTGCGTTATAATACTGAATATGTTGGAGAGTTGAAGAGAGACTCTGTATATTTGGCTTATGTTTCATTACTGTCAAGAAGTGTTCAGAATGTCTTAGGTAAAAGTTCAGAAGCAAATGCCACGTGTCTTATTCATTGTGGCAGCCAGCTACATTAGATGGTAACCACGGAAACAGATTGTGCCCACTTACCAGAGAAGTGTTGTATTGTTAGGAAGCTTACTGCCAGTAAAGACATGCATATGAAATGCAATTCTGTATGTCAGATCTTTAAGATTGTGTGACACCTTCCTCTCACACAACAGATATAGCTACCTGTATGTACGTCATTATTGTTTTAACAGTATAACTCTATTAGTTTGTCTAAAATAAAAACAATTATCCAAAATAGTGCACAGTTAGAACAATGTAAGTAGCTTTGTATTCTTTCAGACTGAATGGTCAGAAAGAACATTGTCTACAAATTAAAGTTAACTTATGGAATTACAGTATACTACACACAATATATTTTTTTCTTCTTTATTTAATGAAATAATGTCAAAGTTAACAAGTAATAAAAAATTTATCTGCTCCTTCATCTGGTTGGCAGTAACATAGTTTAATTGATTCCCTTTATTAAAAGTAAAATGCACTGGCGGGCCTTCTGAGCCCAGTCACACTGGGAGTACAGACAATGAATGAAAGCAAATGAATAAAGTGCCTAGAATGATGAAAAAAGAGTCTACAATAGTTAACATGAGAGTCGCCTGACATTTTGAGAAAGGCTTTGCATGTAAGTGTAGACAGGGGAAGTTGTATTGCACTGATGATTGGATTGCGACCTAACTGATCACTCCTGTTCATTTGCACTCCTTCACCCCTGGGTCGGAAGTGTGGCATGAGGCGTTTGTTCATTTTTCCACTGCTGATGTCAGTTTTTTTTAATCTATCAGCACCACCGGTCTGTACGTAGTGCAGGTGTGGCACACAAGAGCTGTAATGCTGAGGATGTGAGACATTACACTTGTTACAGAGATACGGTGAGCCATACCCAATAGAGGAATAGTTTGGGCTAACAAATGTCTCTCTAGCGCTGAGGTGTTTTTTCTTTTGTCTTTTTTGACCAGAGGTATGTATAGTTTAGTGTGGATCACTACTAGACATAAAAGATGTAAATGCAGGCATGTCATTTACAATGGAAATCAATCAACACAATCAATAAACAGTTGATGTCTCAGCTGTATCTAACTATTGCTGTTTATGTAATTTTTTAGCTCTAAATAACTATAGGTAAATGTACAGTGCCATTGTTCAACATGCTGCACATAATGTGTTGTAACCGAGGGGGAACCTCCAGTGGTAAGAAATGAGTGCCAAAATCTGCAGTTCCTTAAATGGCCACTTGAGGCTGAACAAGAGGTTAGTGTGACCAAAACGTTTTTTATTACTAGCTATTCTCACTGGCGTTGTTTCCCAACACGCAAACCACGCAACTGCGTGGGGCCCTGTCGGGAGTGTAGGCCTCCCTGCTACAGCATAATACACGTTTCCAAAAGCATAAATTAAGATATTTAATAAAATCTTATCAAATATTTATTTTACATACTGGTAAATATATTTAACAGACCACACAGACCACACACCCGCCTGCGTGCACATCATGACACTGAGCTACCATAATGACTTGTAGCCTAGGTGAATTTTGCAACCACTTCTTGTCACCAGTGCGGTGAGCACAGACCTACCGCTACAACAGTGGGTAGCTCCAAGACTGCTGCTGTTACTACTACCGGTAGCATACTGAACACATCAGATCGTCTGAAATAAATCTGAGTTTGGTATGTGAAACTGTCCTTCTCTCGGACGACCCATCGGTTTGGCCATGACAAGCTTACCAACCATGATAAATGTCAACTTGTCAAGAGATGTCAAGTTAAGTCTTATAAAACGATGATAAAGTCTCACATTGTTTAACTTAATAAAATGACCAAAGGAAAATAAAAAATATTTGTATCTCATATAAATATGAGAAAATACCTTGTATACCTTGTTAGTTTATTAAGTGAGCAGTGATTCTGTGTTTTGTTTTGCTGTAAGATTGTTGAAAAAAGGACAATACAGGTGCATCTCAATAAATTAGATAATTGTGGAAAAGTGAAGAAATTTCAATAGCCTAATTCAATTTACAAAGTGAAACTCATATATATTGTGGATTAATTACACACAAAGTGAAATAGTTCATGTGTTTTACCAGGGCATTGTCATAACTATGGCTGGCAGCTCAAACTTCTAATGTAATTCTGGTAATGTCCATTTCATAATTCCAAGCTCAATGTAAAGACACATTGTTTCAATGCCCTTTAGGACATCATTCATTTTTTGTTTTTCTTGTCATATTCAATCCTTGTCTTTTCAGCTCCAACTCTGGAATTACCAAAACATCATTATTTCTCTTTTTGAATAATAATCAAAGGAGGTCTAGGTGAGGCCTAAACACACCTTAAAAAAATATGCCTTTGGCAGGCAATAGCTAATGTTTACTTGGCATCAGCTTATGCCCAGCGGTAGAAGTCCTTATTCCTCCTATATGGTGTTGTCTTGTGCTGAACAACCATTTGTACCCACAATTAATTTCCTCTAGAGTCGTAATATACTCTGGCATCTGCATTGGATTGGCAGTGACTTTGAGGGCCCTGGTCTCACTGCTTGATATTCAACAGACATTTATGTCAGCCTTTCCTCCTAGCTCATGCCTCTGTTCCTGCTCACCTAATGATTTAAATGTGCAAACATCCCTGTTCTTAGCCTCGATTTAAATTACCCATCTTGGCAATTTGGTCATGCTTATAACATAGTTGGTGTCTATTTCATCTAGGCTCTCTAGAGCTTGCTCTCCAAACTGGTCACTCACAATGTATCACCGTAATTATTTGTATACAGTATCAATCCTATGAAATGTCATTGGCATTATTAGTTATTTGGTGCAGTACGAACTGACTATCAGAGAAACTATAAAATACCTATATGAAACTATATGCCTTTTTGACTTGGTGCCAAACTGTAAACATCTACAGTATCTAGACTACACATGGATCAAGCTGAAATTAACCATGCGATCCTGAGCATGTAGGAGATGGGGAGATGTGTCTAGGAGTTTCTTACAATGCATCATTACAAACTGAATAGAAAATATATAGTCCTACATATAATTTCCTATATACCAAACTGCAGTCTTCCCTTTTTTTATTATCTCAATAGTGTGTACAGATGTGTGAGACAGTGCCTCTCTTCTATGTTATTTGTAAATGACCTTTAGTGTGAGCTATGTAAAGAATGTGTGGATATTAACATTTGGTCACATAAGCCACATGTCATATTTGGACAGTGGACAGCGTGTCATTTTCTCTGAAGTGGGAAACTTTGGTGTGAATTCACAAATACCAGGTCATTGAACTACATGAGATGCCACCATTCTACCTTTCTGTCAAGGAGGAAGTAATAGTCCCTGCAGAGCGTAATATGATTACAATTATATACTTTTTGGTTGCATTCATCAATTCCGATAATGTGTGATTCCACCAATACAACATCTTTTCAATCTAAAGCAAATGCATTTTTATGCTGTGCCGCTAGTGCTAGTCAACCACTTGTAAAATGATGGTGGGATATTTTTGCTTGACCATCAAAGAGCCCTTTGAACCTGATGTTCAGCACAGTGGAATATTTTGTGTGGCTACAGGATAAATGCTACAGTTTGTGGTCATAATTGCTCCAAGCATCAAAAACACCAATAATCATACAAATTGGCCACCGGTTTAAAATATATAATTGTTAATGGTGAGGAAGGAAAATTCCATATCTATGATGTTTTCATAAGCTCATACGAACAGATCCCTTGACAGCATTGGGTAAGGTAAAAACACAGTGTTTGGATAGGCCTGAAGACAACTTGTCTATTGCTTCGCACACATACAGACCACTGTGGGAGACAGTCTGGCTGCCCTTAACTCAACAAACATTGTCACAGCAAACAAATCTGTTCCCATTTTTAATGTGATCAAATAAATTATAGAAACATTTTTCACGGCTATAGTCTTTAACGGAGACATCCAGCTGGCTGGTGCTAGTAAGGGAAACATGCAGCCAAGATATTTCTCCTACAGAAAAAAAAAAAAAAAAAAAGACAAACTCTGTGAAGTCATCCCTCCATCGAA
Organism: Speoplatyrhinus poulsoni; assembly: GCA_025447795.1. Taxonomy (NCBI): domain Eukaryota; kingdom Metazoa; phylum Chordata; class Actinopteri; order Percopsiformes; family Amblyopsidae; genus Speoplatyrhinus; species Speoplatyrhinus poulsoni. The sequence goes on from JAOEGT010125141.1 coordinate 5,851, forward strand.
ACAGAGGAGATTGGCTGCATCTTGAAGCTTTGCAAACAACATTTTGATACAGTTGGGGTAAGAGCAACATGCGTATTTGTGTCATTGCCTTCACAGTAAAAGTGTTCAGCGGAATAGGGTGCCAGTAAAACCATGATGCGCTTGTAAGACCCGTGACTTTCTTGGGATTCTTTTTCTTATCACTGTGTGTGTCTTGTTTTCTGGCTGTGTTCTGAGGCTTAGTGCCCACACCCCTCTCATCCTAATCTGGTCTTCTACAGTGAGGTCCTGGCAGGACTTGCATCCAGCAGAACCTGTTGATAAGTGGCTGGGAGTCGCTCTGGAGCTTAGGCTGTGGTTGGGAATGGAACTAGGTCTTGAGGGAATTTAACGAATACATTGCGGATTTCTTGACAATGCTCGTTGAGTTTGGGTTTGGCTAATGCTAGTGATGGGCATAACCGGAGTTGGGGGCACAGAAAATATGTCTAAAGTTCCAGAAAATTGTATATCTGAGAGTGTACTCATATGAATTACTGAATGGGTGTAATGTCTGGGACTTAATTTTACTGAATTTTACTGAATAGTATACCATACACTATATAAATATATAAATAAAGATTGATTGATTGATTGATTGATTGATACACACACACACACACACACACATAAATATATATAAATTATTAAAACAAATAGAAGTTAAGCCCAGTGTTGCCCAGCCAACTGGGATATACTCCCTTTGCTCAGTGTCCCTTTGCCTCAGTGTCGCTTCCCACTATGCCCCTTAAAGAGCACGGGTTCATGGGAATGACCAATGGGAAGCATGGCTCAGCTACTTCCCACAGCCAAGCGACAGCTGTAATTCTTTAACCCCCACCCCATTCAAAAACCCAGCCACGCACAAAACACACAGAAATGCGCACACATTATGCAAACACATCCAGATGTGTGGTGGGATCACCTACAGCATGCATGTCATCTGGGCCCCAATGTGTCCTAGATTGCTCATCACTGGACCCTCCACTGCAAGCTGTGGTCACTGGCCTTCAGTCAAACCCACAGCGCCAGTGGGGCACTGATCAAACAAACAGCACACTGCCGTGCACACACACACACACACACACACACACACACACACACACACACACTGCACATTAGGACTCACTCCCCCCACCCACAGCTCTCTGCTGGTTCTCTCACTATGTCTCCCTAACGCCCTCTCATTCCTCCCACCCTGTCTAGGAGACCTTCCTCCAGCTTCCTCTCCAGTCTGCAACCCCCCCCACACCCACCTCATCCTCCCCAGCCTCCCCCTGCTCTCTGATGGAGAGGATTTGGGATGCTACAGTAGTTGGGGTGGGGGGGCTGAGAGAGCAGAAGGGGGAGCGGGGGGAGGGTGTTGGTTGGATCGGGGGCCGCGAGTACAACAAGCCTCAGAGGAATGAAGTGAAAGCCAAGAGTGTTCTTCTGAGGAAGCGAGTTCAAGATTAATCTCCTTTACTCCGCCACAGTCATCACTCTGCCCTTCTCATTTAGCGCACACACACACGCGCACGCGCACACACACACACACTGTATATTCCACACAGTCTGTGGGTCAGTGTGTTGTTAAAGGGACACCCCATACAGACTGCAGACGACAGTAGATAATAATAGTAGTAGTAGTATCTGCAGTGATCTGTGTAGATGCCACCATTGTGGTTTGAACAACTATGCTTGAACTGAGCGGCTCGCATTTCGCTGACTCATAGGCGCACGCAATTCTCTATGCCTACAGGTGCACACAGTTTTGTGGACAGTTGTCTTTCAAACGTCCACAGTGATATCTCTCTTTTCAATATTTATTTATTTACTTTTTACTTTTAATGCACATTTTATGTAAGACGGCATAATATCATATGATATAACTTCAGTGTCCGTTTATTGCTAATCCTAAACATGACTGTACTCTTTGACAAGGTTCACTGATTCACGCCAATGCCACCACTCCTCTGGCTTAGCTGTTAATGTTATTCAGTGCAACTTTCCTCACCGGTACACCACGCTAGGGGCTTGCCAGTACCACCAGAGGGAAATGTGTGTACTTTGTACACCGTCTCCCTTTCATTTTGTGACTTTTAGAAGCTTTCAACGCGAGACGAATATAGAGAAGGAGGCACAACTGTGGTACAGCATGCCTGCCATTGTGTCTGCCTGCTTGAGCATGGAGGCGTTAACGTCTCACTAATCACATTAACACACAACGCTCTTCCGATCACGTGGATAGAGCAACATGCTCTCTCTCCATGGCTTAGGAACCCACACGCTTTCTCCTCAGACACACACATTAGCATCAGCAGTTAAAAACAAAGATTCCCTGATGTGATCAGGAGAAGCTATTGAGAGGCACAGCATACAGTACGCTTAGAACATGTCATATGTACGGCATTGGGGGAGATTGGAAATGAACAGACAATACAAGTATATGAGTAAATGGAGAGAAAGTTAGAATGTCTGACAGTAGTTAAGGCCTGACTTAAAGCAACAAGATAGGATCATTAATGTGAATGGGAGTTTACTAACTTGATGGTTTAATCCCGCTATAAATGGACTGCTTTTATAATGGACTGCTTATTTCATATTTGCTATTCGCAGAAGAGAAAGATAAATTAAAGATAACAGCAGATATGTGTTCCAGGGTCAGTGTCTATGATGTTGTCACAAACAGGTTTCACTAAATACTAAGGAGAGCCCTGCTGTGCATTTGAAGGACAGTACACAGTTGGGTGCTGTAATGTGCGCTATTAACATGGCAGTGTACTGAATTACCAATTGACCGCAATAGCGATAAACTATCCCAAAATATATTTACTGCAAGGAAAAGGCAAACTAACAAAAAACTATACAACATTGCTGTCCATTGTGAAAAATGTCCTGTGCTGTAACTGACATATGTGTTGCTTTGCTTCTGTTGTATTCTGTTGCTGTTGCAAACCCATGCTCAAGCGTTCTCGGACAATGTTCACCAGCGTCACAGTGATCTGGCAGGCAGGCCCTGGCTGTTATGCCTGCCCATTTTCTAATGTTATTTGGCACATCAAAAACCTGAGTGCTCACGCCAACATTGCTGCCAAAAAAAGCGTCTTGGGCATATGAGCCGAGTTGTTGTGGAGGTAATATTATTGCTTAACTGTGTCAGGCAGTGGACTCGGGGGAGAGGATGTGTGTCATGTTCCTTTTGTTGGCTGTGCATTCACTCCTCTATCTGCATACGCTCATCGTTTTGTCTGTCTGTTTTCTTTCACTTTCTATGTCTGTGCATCTTCACCTCCCACTCATATTCCGATATTCTTTGACATCTTTTTTTTTTCTTCTTCATCCTTCTCTCTCTCTCCCTCTCAATCTCTATCCCTCTCCCATATTCCTCCTTTGCTTTTCTCTTTGATGGCCTCATGTTTAGTTGAATGACTGAAGACATGAGACTGTTGCAGCCGCCCACACAAACGCGCGTATGTATGCTGAGCTGTCCTGTCCTGTGCTGTGCTGGGATGCTGCTTCCCCTGCGAAGAGACAACGGCAGGCAGTGACTCAGATGTTGAGGTGGGTGGTTTGGGTTCAGGTGGGTGGTAAAATAGGCTAACTGCCGCCTCTCCGGCACACACTCACTTTCACACAGGAGATGTTCTGATAAGTATCTGAAACAAGGCAAATTAGAGACGTGAACAGGTTTCAAATGTGATTTACAGTTCAAAGATGGTTGAGTTTATGTCTCTAGGTTGTTTTGGAGACATACCAAAGCTGTTGATTTGATTTTATGGGATGGATGTTACTTTGATAGCTCGCTCAGTCTCAGAGTCAAAATGTTGTAAGTAGAAAGTCGTCATGTTCACAATATGTCTTATCACATAGTGTGACTGTTATTGATGCATATAAATAAACTGTAATAGGCCTATAGTATTTTATTGGAGCTTCCAATCAATGTAAAGACTATTAAACATTTATATAGATGTATTATAAATATAATGTATGTAAGCAGGAGACATGGAACATACTGTACAGGAACATACTGTACATCTTGGGTGTAATAGATAGTAGGGACATATGGGATTATGGAACAAGTAAGGACTACAGTAGAAAAACAAAAATGCTCAGACTACAGTATGGTAACAACAATCAGTGGAGAGATTGATATAAATGCACAGGGAAAAATGACAGATTGGGGCTAATTAACTTATCCGGGTGCAGGTAGGTTAAGCGAACATACGTGAGAAAAAACAAACTGTGGTGAAGGTGATCTAATGTAGTGGGCGGCTCAAGGAGTGGTATTAACAGTGCAGGTGAGAATGTTACAATATAATGAATTCATGCAAGAAAAATGGAGGGAAAAAAAGCAGCAGATGTCAAGCATTTCTCTGAGATTTTTAGATTCACATAAGATTAAAACTAATCATTTCAAATATAAGGCTAAATGTGGAATGATTGCATATCAAGGCTTTATAACTATGGTATACTTTTCCTGTTAAGTAAGCCCACAAGTCAAATGTCTATAGACAAAGTTTTAGTACAGAGGTTTTTAAATGTGCCCCAAGTTATAGATTTAGATTTTCACTACAATGATAATTCTCGCTGTAAGGTTAAAGTGACTAAGTTTTATTGCGTGCACTCAGGAAAAATGCATCTGGATAATCTCTGAATTTGATTATCTTTACATAATTTGGCTGCCTGTGAGTCACTGTTTTAGGGCTATATACCTTGCTAATCCATGCTTTGACTGGATTGCATTGCATTGAATGAATTTACATTTTTATGTTTAAGTTTTTGTACTGCATAATTGCATGTTTTTATATTTTTATAAAGTCAGTGCTGCTGTAATATTGTAGACTTTATTACTTTCCCCTCCCCCTGCAATTAAAACCAGTAAATAACAACTACATTCTTGCAAATTACAAACATTGCACAAATTTTATTTTTATATTTATTTTATTTTTATTTTTGGTATACAGCAACATATTTTTCCTTCCTACAGCTATGTTATGTCATTTTTTGGTCTCATGTGTATTCGGTGTATCTTTTTTTCCAAACACATTAACAATTTGACCACACGCTTAATGCTCTACCTCTGAGAATAGCACACAGCCCTCGACTGCTATGTACTAATGGTGTGGAAAAAAGCTTTTTTGTCAGGAAATTAAGTTGTATATGGAGAATGTGAAAACAAAGGAATGCATCTGGCAGTATATACCATCTAAAGATGGTATGGTTTGTTAAATTAGGTCAAACACACATTTGATAGACTGTGCTTTCAACATCCCAGCAAGACCAAACATTTAGTAAAGTCTTGGTCTAGATTTGATATATTATAAGTTGATGTTTTGTATTTTCCATTATTACAAGAAACTTGCACTTCAAATGAGTCATGTGCACTCTGAAAGTAATTCATTTAATGTTCATGTTGTATTAGAGAAGCTAGTCTTAAGAAGACATCCCCAACACTGTCTATCTGACGCCCATAGCCATCTGTTAGGAGCCTGCGGTGGAGCCCTGATGGCTGTGCATTTGAGTGGTAATTGAGCCTGAAATGTGCTTAATAACGATTGTCCTGCCTAATATGCGACATCAGGAGTGCAGAACACCATGACAAGCCTGAGCAGCTGAGACAGACAGGCAGGCAATATTTACAGAAACAACATTAATCCTACTCACTAGCTTCCAAAAAGACACTTTGTTTTAGAGGAGGGAAAAACGTGTATATATATATATACACACACACACACACACACACACACACACACACTTAAAAACAAAACAGGCTTGAATCAATTATCACTATGATGTTGCGCTGTA
>JAOEGT010125152.1:0-11655 GCA_025447795.1 Speoplatyrhinus poulsoni
AGGTTGGCGGGCGGCTTTGGTGCCGCTGCGGTTTCTGATTGGGCTAGGCCCGTCCATGGCTGCTTGCAGCTATATTTGATTTTGTTTTTGCATTGCTTTTGGAATACTGACTTTTATAGTGTGTCTGATCTGCCTAGTTTGTTTCTAGCAGGCAGCTGGCAGTATTTCACGAGGACATATACAAGACAAATATCTTGTGTCAACATAGCTCCACCTACAGTATACAATATAATACATTATATTATTAAAAAAGAGTTTGTTGCCTCTAAACATAATAGGGAAAATATCTATATCTGTACACTGATGTTATTGTGTTTATTACATTAATTAATGGGCAGGCCTCGTGTCATGGGTCACATTTTTATTTCTATGTACACTCAATTTGTTATATAAATATAATACATCATTTTCAGAAAAGCAGTTGAGTAAATAACAGAACAGTTGGATCACAGTACGGAGAAGTGAAACGTGTGGGGCTCCAATTAGTTTAATTAAGCGAACCTTGTAGAAAATGAATCGCGTGCATTTGACAACCTTGCGGTCTATTTAACCGATGACGGGCAGGGCACGCACGCACAGGATCAGCGGGGGTGGGGGGCAGTATGTGGTGGGGGAGTTAGTGGTCAACCCTTGATGTGGGGGGGACAGTTCCAGCTGGACGAGACCAGAGGTGCAGTCTTATTGGTGGGAGCGGCACACTCGCCCAGAATAACCAGGAAGTAAACAGTTTGTTGTTGACGTGAGAGGCCCGAGTTTGTCGCGCACACACGCGCACACACACACAAAACGCAGCACGAAGGGAATGTGAAGTCCGACTGCCGTGTGAGAAGAACTCCGCAGCGTCAGCAGCCGACACCGGGATCGCCATAACGACATACAGTCTTGCCAGCCGCCTGAAAACTGCATCTGCACAAGCTCACACACGCAGTCTTGCCAATCGCCCGGACATTGCATCTACACAATCCTCAGGACACCGAAACAAAACAAAAAGTCTAGTGTATTTTAGTTAAGCCTCTTTCGATCTGGCTATCAAGTACAAAAAATAAACGTCTGTGCTGCTGTCGTCCAGTGTTAATCGCCACACCATGGACGGAGAGCGGGAGGGGGTAAGGGGGGAAGGGGGGGGGTGTCTGTGGGGGAGGCGAGAGGCCCGGTGAACTGGGCGTCTGGCTCCACATAGTGGCCAACGGCAGTCATCGCGGGCATCCTCGCTGACGTCGGACAGGTGGGGCGGGGTCGGTGGGAGGCCGGGCGGAGTGCGGGGTCGTTGAGTGAGGCGCTTCAGGCGCTGTCGATGACGATGAGCGCGGGGCTGGCCAGCTGCTGGCTGGTCTCGCACACGGCGCCCTGCTCCGCCGGCTTGGCGTAGACGCGCGGCGTGCTCAGGTTGTACACGCCCGTGTGCAGGAAGCCGGCTCGCAGCGCCACGCGCGCCACCTGGTGGGAGGCAAGCTGGAGCTTGTACTGAGTCTGGCCCAGCCACGTGAAGGAGCTGTGCACCTCCACTGACTCAGGACTGAGGCGGGGGGGAGGTATGGGGGAGGTAAGTTGCATTGGAGGGGAGAAGGATTAAAGGGAGCAAGGGAAGGGACAGAGGAGAAGAGGCGAGTCAAACTACATAGTGATAAAAGCAAGTTAAAGAGACACATTTTTACAGGTGAGTCAAATGACAGAGATACTGTATGTGCGTGTTCAGATACAGTAAAGGGAGACTTGGTGTTTTCACATGTGAATCAAATGACAGCGATACATGTGTGTTCAGATACAGTAAAGGGAGACTTGGTGGTTCCACATGTGAATCAAATGACAGCGATACATGTGTGTTCAGATACAGTAAAGGGAGACTTGGTGGTTCCACATGTGAATCAAATGGGCAAAAAAAGAGCACTTAGTACTCTCAACGTTGAGTGCAAAGTGGATTTACCTGCTGTTTTTGTGTCGCAGGTCGATGACGACGTCAACCTGAGCCGTGGAGCAGTTAGACAGGGTCAGAGTGACCGGCACCACACAGAGCCTGAACGCAGACACGCAAGAATGAATTCACCTTAGGAAATTGCCCTCTAAACTGTATTATTATTTTAAATTAGGGAATCTACAGTACTGCACGTTATTACAATACATTTGTCTCACCTGTTCTGTACAAAAGGGTGGCTGTATGTCTCTGGGTAGTGCAGGTTGGTTCTTATTAGGCGTGACAGTTGTTCTATGGAGGGCTGGGTGACTGGAGGAGGCAATTCTGACTTGAACTTAAGGAGCACCATTTCCTGAGCCTCCTACAATAATAACAACAAACACATATGCTGTCAAGCGATGACTTTCCTCCTCAAAAGGTTGCAGTAGTTATGTGCATTAGTGTGCATTGTAGCTACAATGCATAAATATCTGGATTATACAGTATTTTCTGATATTGCCAGATACCCCACACATGAACCTGTGCTTCTATACGTATATACAAGATATTCTTTAATGCTAAACCGTGTATGGCCTTTATTACATTATTGACAATAATGTACTTAAGACATTAATATGATTATTAGTATATAGTGTTTATACAGTATATTCATTTCTTGTTTCTTCATTTGTTCAGATATTTGGTTGTATGTACATATTTTTTGTTTGTATGTAGACTAAAATGGCGTCTGCATGTTGATACTGCCGACAGCCAGTATCCTGTGGATACTGGACTGACCACACTAAGAATGCAGAGGAAGTGGGGGGGAGACATGCGACGTGGCGCTAAAAAAAAGCCAGGAGGGACAATCTTAAAAGTGCCTGATTTTAAATGAGTTAGGTTCTGGGGTGCAATAATGTAATTGTGGAGTTATTAATGAGGGTGTGTGTGTATTTGTAACATACAGGTAATGTATCACAGTGACAAAACAGGTGAGAAAATGTGTTAATTCAAATAAAATGTCCAGAGACATGCATTCATTGACTGCGTCACAGTACATGGGAGGGGTGTATATCTCACATAAGCCATCAAAAGGGACAGATCAGTCGTGCGTATACCTCTTTCTGCGTCAGCGTAGAAGCCTCTTTGTCGAAGGTCTGCATTGCCACATGGAGCTGCCCTTCCACAATCAGCTGCTTGTTGTCCTCGACAACGTAGGCCTGTGGAGAGACGCAGGGCAGACGGGGCATAGCAGAGAAAAAAAAAAAACATGTCAACACCGTAAAGCAAGCACACACACCCACACACGCACCCTTTATCCTATTCATCTCATTAATACATTAATACATTTTAATTGTACCGCACTAATGAATTCATTGTCAGACATTTTAACATTGGAGTCTATGGGGATTGACTCCCTTTTGCAGCCAGCCTCATGTGGCCATTCAAGGAAGTGCAGCGTTTTGCACCTACCTTCCAAAGGACGATGATGCTGAGGTCCAGCTCGCTACACTTTCTGACGAGGCTGGCGAGGTCACCGGCACCGGCCGGCCCCACCGCTCCGTGAGACCGCGAGGTCGGCATGGAGACGGCAGCCGACCTGCCCTCCTCCCGCTCTCTCCGTGACTCGGCGCTCTGGCAACAGCGGAAGAAGAAATCCCCGCACGGTGTGGTGGAACTGACGATCTGTGGCAGGAGAGACAAACAAAACACTTAATAATAATAATAATAATAATAATATATAACACATACGGCGTTGCTACAGTAACGGTCATTTCAAACTTACTCGTTCGCTTCCAAGGTTCACGTCTGCAAAAGTGTACTTCTCTATGGCACCTGAGGTAGCTGTGAAGAGCGACAACACAGACTGTTAGCTTTCTAACATACAGTACTTAAGGTCTACACAGAGCCATGTAGAGAGAGAGTTGCGTCATCTCCGTTCACTCCAAAAGGACAGTTTCTGTTCACAGCAACGGAGCCTCAAAATAGTTCCCGGAAGTTTGCAGAACATATCCTATAAATTATAATTTTATAAGTAAATCGGTGCATGTAGACTAATAATGACCAAAAAATTAAGTTTTATATATATTTTTTTTTCTTCCCACTTCCTGGAACTATTTTGCCATAGGTTTTGCCTCTCAAAGAGCCATGTGACTGAAAATGCCAAGCTTCCGCTGGCGTAACTCTGTCATTTCCATGGTTCAGGGTCCAACCAACCACACATGCTCCTTTGGTCTCCATTGTGTGCAATGTAATACCTTGTACGGGTCTGCATCTCATAGCCGTAAAACACAGCTTGGCCCTTTCTCTGCTGGTGAGTTTACAGTCTGGAGAAGAGAGAGAGAGAGAGCAGTGATGGTTACAGTATATGCTAGCTCCTCTGGGGGACTAGCTCCTCATCTTGAATAAAGCAAGGCAGGCAGTTGATTCATGAGAGTTGATTATTGTCAGTGGGAGAATGAATTGGCTTGCTATAGCTTCCATTATAAAACAGGATGGCATTGTGGACACACGCGCACACACACACACACACTTTCCACTAGGACCACCATCTGTCCATACGTGATGACAATCAAAAGTCACACACTTACCTGAGAGCATGAGAACATTCTCCTGTAAACAACACAAGTCATTGCTGGCCAGCAGCCAGCAAACAACAAGCAATACTCCAATAATAATAATTTGCACACACACACACACACAAACCGTATTTGACCAATCGGTTAACCAAGGACACGGCCCATAGTCTCTGACCTTTGTCCCTGGCTGGGTTGATACACTTGTGGAGTCTCCAGGAGCGACTGCAGCTAGACACCTGGACGATATGGAACTCTCGCACACCCGCTTCACTCTGACGAGAGAGAGAGAGAGAGAGAGAGAGAAACAGTTATTTATTATCAGCAACTTATTGTCAGCTAATTAGTGTGTTTGTGTGTGGGTGTGTGCATGTGTCATTCAACGAATCAAGCGTTGACACGTTTCTGTGTTTGTGTGGTTTAGTCATTTAAAAAAGGCACAACAAAAGCTGCGTGTGTAATTGCCAGTAAGCTCACTTGTGTACAACAGAGCCGTCTGTGTTCATGGCTCAGTGTAATTAAATTTGTTTGTGTCATTTCATTTTTCATTTTTCCTGTATTCACGCTGCAGTTACTCCATGAGCTGTTAACATTTTCCTTTCCCCTCGTCCACTTATTTGCAGGAGGGGTGAGGGCGCGGCTCACACTCACGCACCGACGTTGGTGTCAGCCACGCAGTATAGATCCTAACATACAACACTGTGCATATATACACACGCACACCCACCATGTTAATGTTCTCCACGTCGAGGAAGACCAGCATGCTGCCGTTGGTGGCGACGGTGGCTTCCTCCTGGCTCTCCACCGGGGGCACGTTGCTGCGGCACGCCGTGGCACGGACGCTCAGGGAGCGGCTGGCACAGATGAACACCGTGTGGCGTAGCACCCGGTGACTGGAGGGGAGGGGGTGGGAGAGATGGGGGGGGGGGGGAAGCTTGGGGTGAGTGAACAGGTGTGGGTTGGGAATATGTAAGGGAAACTCACATACAGCTCTGGGAAACATTAACTGACTCTAAAAAAAAGATAATACTATTTAAAAATAAAGTATATACATATTTTATATGTACATTTTTTATTCTAAATGTATAAATAGTACAAATCTGAGAAACTGCTGCAGTGGTCTCTTAATGCTTTCCGGAGCTGTATGCACAGTACACATCTAAAAGGGTAAAAGAAAAAAGGAATTGAAAATAAAACACCTGTACTCTGAATTCAACTGTATCTCATGATTTGGAGGTTTAAAATAAAGTGTGATTTATTATTATTATTATTATTATTATACGTAAAAAAAAATGGAAAATAAAACACCTGTATTCTGATTTCAAATGTATCTCATGATTTGGAGGTTTAAAATGAAGTGTGGTTTATTATTATATATATTTCCTTCCTTTACTCTCATCGCTTACTCTTATCGTTTTTAAGAATTCAGATTTGTTTTGAGTGTCCAAGAAGTGTGTAAGCTGCATTTGTAACCCGCAGCTTGTGTTCCTCCACGGTACCCCAAGACAGAAAGACGTCTAGGTCTACGGTGCACGTTCCCCTGCAGGAGCTACCTCAAGACAGAAAGACGTCTAGGTCTACGGTGCACGTTCCCCTGCAGGAGCTACCTGAGCATCCCTCCCTTTCCGGCGCTCTCGTAGTAGAAGAGGAAGTTGATTTCATGGACACCCTCCGTGTCGGGCCCTCGGAGCCACAGCGGCAGTTGGGTGGACTCCCCCGGCCGCAGGGTACCCCCCTCCACGGGGACGCCGGCCACGCCCGCCGCCTGGCCGAAGTCCTCCGCCGCCACCAGCGTCACTTCGGCCGCCGCGTTGGCCTGGGCGGCCGCGGGGAGCGTGGCCAGGGTTTTGTAGGCGGAGCAGTTCTCGGAGGCGACGGGGCTGAGCGGCGTGAGGGCCGCGGCGGCCGCGCTGCCGAACGTGAAGAAGTCCGGGTGCGTGGACGCCACCCGCAGGCCGCGCAGGGGGACGCAGCTGACGTTGCAGAACTCCACGTAGGCCTTCCTGATCTCGCCGCACAGCAGAGCGGTTGGGAACTGCAGGAAGAAGACCTGGAACAGGCAGGTGGAAAGGAAATAAGTTTTACACTGGGTGAACTGTGCTATGCTAATATTATGCTATGCTATGCTAATATTTTACATTGAATTTAAATACACGCATTTATTTATTTTACCGTTATGACGATTACCTTCTTCTACAGCATACAGTACTTCTCATGTCATAAAACCAAATGCAGTCTTGCAGATAAATTGGCCCGGGCTTCTTGTGAGCAGCCACCCACAATGAACAGTGCTTATACAGAGACTGAGCGCCGTGTTTGTGGTACCTCCATGAGTGGCATTGCTGGTGTGATGGTGGCTTCGAGCCGTCGATCGGGCCCGTGGCGAACCAACGTCTTGTCCTCTTTGGTTTGGTTGAGTCGCGGCCCGCGGATCTCCAGATCCTGCCTGCCACGCACTACCAACGATTCCTGCTCTCCTGGAGACAAAAAGCAGATACACCATAATTTATGTGTGATGGAAAGAACCGTATGAATGATTGTGTCACATGACATGACAAAATTAAACCATGACCATTCCCATTTTGGTCTTAATGTACAACACTAATTTTTTCTAGTTACCTTCAGTGCAATACACCACCTCTCCAGCAGGGGAAGCAGACAGGTTATAGACCACACCCAGGATTTTAAGATGGCCAGTGAAGTGAGGCAGCAGCTTCAGACGAGCCTGTGACAGGAGGAGATCTATTCGTAAATGACCAATAACCAGTCAAGACCCCAGATCATTGCCAGCAACTCACCCTCTTTAACTGTTGACTTTTCTGGACTCCATTATGCTTATATCCAAAACTCGATGTAACAACTCAGCATTTTTTTTAAAAGAGATTCCTATAATCATAATTTAGCTTTGCAAAATGTAATTTTCAGAATGAGTTATAAAACATTATAAATGCAGTGTTTAGCATAGCTTTCATTCACTATAGCAGCACATATAACATGTATTACTACTCGTTTTCCCTCTACACAATTAGGTAGACGCAATAGAGAACCAATACAATTCTGTAGTCACAATGTGACATGGCTTAGGCCAGCAGAACTACTTTGCTGCCTTTGGAGCGACGATCAACAGTTGGAAAAGGAAAGTTATTATCTCACCACTTTAGTCTCTTCTGGGCTCATAAAGAACTCCGGGATGACTTCAGTGGTGATGATGTCATCTTTCTGCGTCATCTGCAAGGCAGACAGAAAGAGACACTGATTATTATTTGTATTATCTGAGTATGACATAGATTTTTCTTGCCTGCTTTCAACAGATAACGGTGTGGCAAATGGATACATAGTGTATTCCGATGATCAACTACTAGTGCTACTAAGTCTAGAAAGGGTAGCTAATGTTGTAAATCGTGCATGGGAGATCAAAGTGCACAGTGCGCGTCATACCCCGGAAGTCAGCGCTTCCTTCTCATTGGTCATCGGCTCTCCTGCAGCCTCGTCCTGTGACCTTGAGAAGTCCTTGGCGGTGAAGCTCCAGATCAGAGACAACTGTGACAGAACCAGTAGAACTTTCAACGGGTTCCTGAATGTCACCTCCACTATAATAGGCTCTGAAAACAACAATGGAAGAAAATAAATGATTTCTTCAATAAATGTCTGATTAAACGCTACTGTTCTATCTTGAAAAGAAAATGTTTTATGTTTGTAAAGGCTTTCACACATACCGGTACAGCATAATATATAATTTTACTACATACATTTCTTGGCACAGCACTTCATCAATTAATGGATCTATAAATCTATATTAGCAAGAGCAAATGCAGATGGATGCATCTATAATCCCATTTGTGAGACAGGTGGTTGATGGCTCGGCTCGTACCTTTCACCACTGCCAGGGGGAAGCGCTGGTTGTCCGTCTGGCTGTTCAGGCAGCACTGGGTGGGCTGGAAGGTTGCCGGGAGAACGCCGCGGTTAGCGGCAGCGACGACCCGCTCCTCCAGGCCACACCACATGGCGGAGAGCTCCGGATCGTACTCCTGGTCCAGAGACACGTGTGTCGCGGCCTGCTTTTCACCTGCGCGAGAAAACGACGATGAAGTCGGCGCCACATGCCCAAACTACTGGGCAGAAAATTCACTTTGTGAAGAGGGTCTGGAGGGACACGCTCCATCTGGGATTGTCTACACTGGCTGCACCTTAATGGCCGTGTTGGAGCAGCCTTTAACCAAACAGTTGTTACACTGTGGTGGACTCGGGTTTGATTAACCTGTGTGCTAGCAACTGTTCATGCTCGATGGTTGGGTCTGTTAAAAGACAACAATTATCTCAGCCGAAAGCCAAAATATGAGTCAGTGGAGGAGTGCCCAAAGGTACGGTAAGTATATCAAGACTGTTCATCCCTACATTGTACAACAATGCCAGCCCTTTGTGACTATTTTCTGCTGTGTTCAATAAGCGCTTATTGCTGCTAGAAAATAGAGAGTGTTACATACGTTTCTATTGGTTATCTATGCACAGTCTCCAAGCACCCCAAATTGTTTATTTATTTTTCCTTTTCTGGAACGTATGTGTATACAGTACCGTATGTGTATATAGTACAGTGTGTGTATAGTGCAGTGTGTGTATAGTACAGTGTGTGTACGCTTTACCTTCTGCAAGGCGCCTCTCGTGGCCAAAGTAGACCCTGGTGGCAAAGGTGTTGATGCAGGGCAGGGGCAACGAGGAGAGGGAAACCTCACTAGAACCAGACAGACTCTGGAACATGACAGGACACAGTAGACAGCGGTCAGCACAAGACAAAACACTGTTAACACCATACATGTGCCTTCTTTTTTAACATAAAACATGCTATGAATCTGTCTCACTCAAGTGAAAAGGAAACAAACATGGTCAGAACATTTGCTTTCCACTGTAGATAAGAGAAACTGACTGCTCCTTTGCTTGAATAAATATTCAAGTTTGTTATGTGAGCAGATGGAGTAGATTGAGCTTGGTCAATTAATTATATGTTTAGGTGGCAGCATGGCGAAGCTGGGCTGAATTATCGTGTGCTTACTGAGCGCATACTGCGCCATGTGTACTAGCACACACAGCATGCAGTAGCTAGCACACGCTACCTTATAGACGTAGAGGTATTCCCTGAGGAAGGCCCCCTGCTGTGTGGCCTTCTGCTGGCTGTCGTTGGTTAGGATGTGTCGGAATGCCGACACAGCGTTCTCCGGCTGGCGCAGTGTGAAGGACTGGCGGCCGATGGTGAAGTTGATGTGGTCTTCTGCCAGAGACCAGCCCTTCCCTCTGTACACCTGCATGGCCTGGCAGTAGCAACGCAACGCGTGCCTCTTCTACAGTGAGCAGACAGGGAGGCGGCCAGACATACAGGAACATCATCAACCGATTTATTGACATTCACAGAGTAAGAAATACCGTAATAAAGATATTGTTAAAAAAGACTTTGCTAACATATCAGCTGTCGCTTATCTCTGACCAGCACTATGGTATTCACTAATGCCTTCAATGCCGGCCAATAGAGGCTTTTCAAGGATGCTGGCAAGACTGTAACCTCTAGAGATGTCACCAAGCCATGTGCAGTGAGCCGTGTCTAGTGTCTTTAATTTCTAATACATTCACACAACACAGTAATTGAACATGACAGAAATGCAATACTTTTACGGAGAAAACTATTTTAAAAACTGCAATTTCACACTGTATTTACTGTAAAGTATCTAAATACTGTCAAAAGAGGTCAACGTTCTCTGCTCTGCCATTTAAGGCAGTGCTTGTGATGTCATAGTTTGTTTATGGGTCACCCGAAACCTACACTTTGGAAACCACGACTGAGGCTGATACTGACCTGTCCAGCCTTGCTGAAGCGATGGCCGGCCAGGATCATATGGAAGGCGAACTTACGAACCATAGGGTTCCGCATGTTAATAAAGCAGTGTGCTGCCTGCTCCAGCAGTAGAGCACTGCGCAGGTCCGAGTCCTGAGAGAAAATTAGATTCATCTGTAATGTCACACAGTTCTTATCCCCTGATAAGAAGGCTTAAAGGCAGAGGTCTGTCAGTGCATCATTCATGGGATTAGCATCTTCCTTAAGATGATCCTCAATCGTCTACTTTATTTAAAAGGCAGGCTCAGACATCCTAGAGAATGCTTGCTAACTTCGGGCTCCAATCAAAACAATCTCCCTCAGAAGCTCCGCCCCACACACTGAAACACATTGGGAAGCCTAGGGCAATGTTGTTGTGAGTGGTGTTCGTCACTTTGTTTGTGTTGAAATTTAGAGAGCCAGGGATAGTTAGAAGTACCAGATTTTTCTTTCAGCATGCAGAGAACGGTGAAATAACTGAATGTGAGGAGATATTTAGTGAATTTCACAAAAGTGTATTACAATTAGCTTACAATAGCTATAATATATATATATAATACCTTAAGTAACTACACTAATATTACTACCATTTAACTATTATTTTAAAAGGGTACACTGCTCAATTTGTTTCTGGATCACACGCATCTCTACTCTTTTCCCCACAGTATAGGCTTGAATTATTATCTACTCCTCCGCTCCACTGTTGATATACACACAAGTCAATGATGCAGGCAGTTTAGGTTCTAACGGCACAGTCATGGAGTGTGCCTTGCCATGACGTACAGGGTGTGAAATACAACACAGTACTGGAAAAGAAACAAAGCCAAGCTTGTACAATACATAACAATGGACTAACCAAGGTCATGAAGCAATTGTATATGAAAATGACCTTGTTATAAATATGTTTTCCCCGAGAGAGCAGTTTGTCGTGTGACTATAATTTAAAGGGCAGGACAATTTAAAAGAACAGGGAAAAAAATCAACTCCAGAACTCAGTTTGTCAGTTTTTTTCAATAATTAATCCCATTTCATTGACAAATATCTAGGATATGGTCACTGAACAAAAAGAGGACATTCATTATTGTGCAGATACAAAATGCACAAAACTTGTGCTTAATTAAAGGCCTTGTGACCTTTAAAAAAAATAATTGAAACTGTGTTAAGTTATATGTCTGTATATATATATACACGTCTGTGTGTGTGTGTGTATATATATATATATATATATATATATATATATATATAAATATAAGGGGTGTAACGGTTCGTGTATTCGTATTGAACCGTTCGGTACAGACGTTGCGGTTCGGTCCATGCACCATACCGTT
>JAOEGT010125174.1:0-11654 GCA_025447795.1 Speoplatyrhinus poulsoni
CTTTAAAGGTGGAGTCAGGCTCAGAGCTGGGGTGCAGGTACACTTTAAAGGTGGAGTCAGGCTCAGAGCTGGGGTGCCTCTACACTTTAAAGGTGGAGTCAGGCTCAGAGCTGGGGTGCCTCTACACTTTAAAGGTGGAGTCAGGCTTAGACCTGGTGTGCAGCTACACTTTAGCTAGTTTGGGTACCCTTTGGTTTTTACTGTTAAATGTTTTTTTCCTTTAAATATTGTCACCAAATGCAATATTGAAACCACCAGAGGCCAAACCATTGAATGCAGTAATAATAGAAGAAATCTCACAATGTAGTGAGATTTGTTATTTGCATGTATGGGATCATATCACTGAATGTTAATCCACACACACACACAAGCTACACATTATCAGTGACGTATCTTTAGCGCTGACACTACTACATGCAAACGGGCACGCGTTACAGTCCACTGCCCTGCCTGCCTGACATGCGTGCGTGGGTGTGCGTGCAACTGTGCACGTGCACGTGAGGGTTAGGGCACCCTCGCGTGCACACTCAGGTAGGTAGACTGCTGGCAATACTGAAGGTGCTATTCCACCATGCTGCTATTTGTCCCTGCTAAAAGTAGACCACAGAGATGGAAAGATGGAGAGAGAGAGAGAGAGAGAGATAGAGAGAGATAGAGAGAGAGGAGAGAGAGAGAGGGAGAGAGAGAGAGAGGAGAGAGATAGAGAGATAGGAGAGAGAAAGAGAGGAGATGGAGAGAGAGACTTTGCTAGTTTAGCTACATGATACATCTTTTAGTTTAGCTGCATGTGATCGTTCAGCCCACGCTCTCCCACAAACAAGAAAAAAAAAGAAGACAATTCTGCTGATAACTGGATTTGCTGGCGGGTGACACCGACGTTAGCCTCGTCGTACAAGGCAATACACAGTGTCCTCGAAACACATCTTATCAGGAGAATATGATCACTTGAGATGATGTAGCATATTTCACTAACGGAAGTTTTCAAGAACATGTAATTCCTGAGTACATGACACGTTAATGGTTAATGGTTGTGGAAGAGACACCTTCCTTTACTAATAGGCTAGAACTTGAGCCTAAACAATTCTGCTAATTTATTGTGTTGTTAAAAAAACGTGTGCAGCAGCCCTCTAGCGCTCTCTGCTGGTAAATATAATCCTCTCAAGATTGTTGTTACGTTAGCTACAATTAATACAATTACTTAGTTTATTACATTTATTTTCCATTCATCTTCTCCCGCTTATCCAGAATCAGGTCACGGGGGCAGCAGCTCCAGCAATAAATACATTTTAAGATTTTCTATTTCTAGTCACACATTACACACTAAAAAGTGTGTAATGTACTTTTTAGTGTATGCAATACAATATGATTAAAACATTTGTTAATTAGTTCTTGAGAAAAGTAGCTTATTCACAAAGTATTTGGTCTTGAAAGTCCTTGAAATCAGTCATTTTATAATGTATTTGTTAAGGATCTGTTGTTGACCCTTGTTATTTCTGTTTGTTTCTAAAACACATTGGATATTTAGTTTAAATACAAAAAGAGGGAAATTAATTATTCACACTTTCAAATTCAATCTTTGTTCAGTAAAACCAATTAAGCCGCGAGTAATGCAGACTGTACGGATATAATTTGCTATTGAGGCCATTTAGCTATAAGACTGCAGTCGTGAATGGAAGATAATCAGTACAATATTTGATTATCTGATTATGCACTCAGCAGTAGAAGAATCCAGAACATTGAGATATTTCATATTATTATTTAATTGAATATTTGGCCTATGGCCTCAATATTTAAACCAGAGCACTGCAATATTTATAATGTATGCTATACTAAAAACGTGTGTGTGTGTATGTGTGTGTCTAGAAATGAAAAACCATAAAACTATTTGTGGAACGTCTTGTGAAATAGTGTCACAAATGTGAACAATAGAGTCCCCCTAACTCATCATCAAATGCTTTATTGCAGTTAATTAAGGCCTTGTTATTTGAGAAAATCACATAAATAGGATAAAGATAAATAATAGTCTATAATGCAAATAGTTTCACCCTGATTGTTTGTCCTGATTGGAGCAATTCAGTTTGACTTAAATGATAAGCAAATAAATGAAATAAACCATTTATTATTTTTAAAGTGCAACATTCAATGGCGCCCAAAATGTCAAGGAAACATTGTGAGATGCTGATGGTCACATGAGATTTAGCTGTTAGCATCTCAAAGGCACACGCGGCTCAGCAGAACTGGACCAGCTCCTTCATGCTACAACCCTTCTCACAGCACACGTCGGAGATCTGCCCGCTGGCGCGCCTCACACTGGACGGCGCGGGCGACCTGCGAGGGCGAGGCGGCCCAGAGCGCTCCTCTGTGTCCCCGTGATACAGCGGAGAAGCAGGGAAGGTCTCTGCTGGTGTCTGTCTCTGCTGCTCAATAGCTTGTTGTTGTTGTTGTTGTTTTTCTTCTGTGCGAAAGCAAGGTAGAATGAGTAATGCAGTGTTATCACAGAGAGGCAATTTATTAGCACCATCCAGCCACGTCCTAGTATAGACAGCTGTTCCTGGACTCTGACACCTGCTGGAGAAGATGCAGCTGAGACTAAATAACCATATCTGTAAACATGAAAACCTTGGCTCTGCCTGACTATTGTTCTCAGCTCAAGATTGGCTGAGATTAGAGTGTTTGCGCTAGTGTTCGTACAGCCACCCTAGGTGGTGGACCAATCAGCAACCAGTAGGAGTGATGGTACAGCTACGAAGCGACACTGATTGGTTAAAGGCTGTCCAATTGTTCATGTGTAGATCCTGGTCTTGTTAGTACCTTGTTGGTTAAAAGCAACATGTTACACACGTTATTAGTGCTTTGATGTCAGACGAAAGTGACACAGGCACCTTTACACAAGTCAATGTAAGTCAACAGATGTTTGACCTCCATCATTGTTTGTTTGTTATGGGAACCGTGACAACATCGGTAGGTATTCCCAATACCGCATCTCTTGGATAAGTGATTCTAGCATATTGATTAATGATACATTATATATTTATATCAATATATATTTATGTTATATAAAACATCCCCCTATGTATGATATAAAATTCTGTACAGACATGGCAGGATCGGCAAGTGGTCTGGGTGTTTGACTTCCAGCCGGAAGGTTTTGCATATGAGCCGCAGTTGGACAGTCTCTTTGGATAAAAGTGTCTGAAAACAAAACTATCTAACCTCCATTGTTCTTCTCCAAAACATACAGTACATGCATATTCTCAGGACGATATTTGAGTTTAAAGTGGTCAGTGACACTGCAGAAGACTGTTGATATTTGAACAAATTAATTAAATAAAAACAGCTCTCCCTTCAACGCCATAGGGTGCTCTCTCAGAAGCTCCTCCCCCTTCAATGCCATAGGGTGCTCCCTCAGAAGCTCCTCCCCTTCAATGCCATAGGGTGCTCTCTCAGAAGCTCCTCCCCCTTCAATGCCATAGGGTGCTCCCTCAGAAGCTCCTCCCCCTTCAATGACATAGAGTGCTCCCCCAGAAGCTCCTCCCCCTTCAATGCCATAGGGTGCTCCCTCAGAAGATACGTCCAACACGCATTGCCAAGGCTAGGCTAGTGTTGTGTGGTGTGGTGCGGTCGGCACCACTTTGTTTGTGTTGCCACCTACCAAGCCAGGGCTGCGTAGAAGTCTTTTTTTTCAGCACGCACAACATATATCTGAGGAGATATTAGCTGATTCCACCTTTACGGCGAGGTAGCTGTGAACACATGCACCTCACTGACTGTGTTCTGGCTCTGTTTATTGCATCAGGCTCAAGCACCAGGCTAGTATATATCCCTGTTAACACACAGGGCCAAACGCCACAGCCTGATGCTAACAGCACATTGGATGTTTCTGACCAATTACTTGTATACAGAGCCAGGGAAATAACAGAGTTACGCCAACGGAAGTCACATTGTTCATGAAGAAGCTGAACCTATGACATAATAATTCCAGGAAGTGCTTGGTGGGCAATTTGCAGCTCCAGCAGGGGACCCCAAACCTCCCTTTCCTGAGCCACATTAGCAAGCTCTGACTGGGGAATCCCGAGGCGTTCCCAATCCAGTGTGGAGATATAATCTCTCCACCTAGTCCTGGGTCTTCCCTGAGGCCTCCTCCCAGCTGGACGTGCCTGGAACACCTCCCTATAGAGGCGCCCAGGGGGCATCCTTACTAGATGCCCGTACCACCTCAACTGACTCAACTGGCTAATTACTTGTATTTTAACTTCACTTAGCTGCTCTAAAACAACTAGTATCTGTGTAGAGATATAGCGGAGTAACGGCATCCTGAGCGTAGAATGACGTCACACTCCCACTGTGTGTAATCCCAGTTCCTCAGCTCTATGTGTTCATAGCCCAACCAGCCATGTGTGCATGGTATGTATGTGTGTGCGTGTGGCCCAAGAAGCATTTGTTTTGGTCTGAGATGCTGGCGTGCTTAGTGTGACATCTAGTGGCAAAAAGTCACACAGTGTCACTTTAAAGGTTTAGTAAGCAATTTTAAGATAAAAACACTTTTTGTCAAATTCACCAAAAATCTCCTATTCCGCTATCATATCTTACCGTTGCTGTGCGTGCTAAAAAACAATCAAATGTTTCTGCTCAGCCCTGGCTCTGTAAACAGGAACACAAACAAAGTGGTGCAGACTGCACACAATAGCAATATCCTAGCCTTCGCAATGTGTTAGCAATGTGTGGGGCGGAGCTTCTGAGGGAGAACCCTATATGGAATTGAAGGGAAAGGTTTTGTTTTGATTTGAGTTCAAATTTGTGTTCTTGAAAATGACTTATTATACTTTTATCTATATTTGATATTTTAAAGAACCAGAACCAAGATTCCTTCAGACCCAAATACAATGTATTTCAACTTGAAAACCATTGTTAATCCGGATGCGTTAGCAGCATACATCACACATTCACATCGTACACGTTCATCACACACAAACACAGCATTCCACCTACTGTGATGATGACTGATGGTTGGCGACGATGCCAATCCCGATCCCGATGCCGATGCCGAGATGCTTCTCCGCAGTCTGGAGTTGCCGCACAGCGAGATGGCAAGCCTGATCAGCTCCCTGCCACAGATCTTGACCCGCTCCTGGGCGTGGACCACACACACTCCGGCCAGGAGCATCACCATGAGGGGTCTCAGAGCAGACATGGTGGGGGGGAAGCTGTGCTGCTGCTCTGGAGAAGACCAGGAGGGAGGAAGAATAAGTGGAGAGAGAGAGAGTGGGAACGTGGGACTCGACAGAGGGTGGAGGGGTTTATATACGGAATGAGAGGTACCCTTTAATGAACCCACAGACCCCATTGGCCTTGGTCAGGGAAAAGCATGTTCTGATCTTGAGCTGGAATTCCCATAGAGATAAAGACCTGTCAGACAATGATCTACTGGACTCCACTGTAAAAAAGCACAGAAAAAACACAGTTACTTTACCTTAACAAGTTGTCAGCTTGTTGACATCTTGCCGCTATGCAAATATTCCTTTAGTAAAGCATTCAACTCCACGTGACTATCCAAGCTGAATAAAACAATGTTCAGCTGCAATTACTAAGAGTTTAAGAGTGATATTAAAGCCCAGTCAAGGGTTTAATAAAACCCTTGACTGACTTCCTTGACTTAAGTCCACACTCTGGCATTCGGACAAAACATCCCAAATGTATGTTACATTTTAAAAACTCCATTAGGTTCCAATGCAAAACATACTTTTACATGCATGCCTCAAGTGGACTTGAATTGAGCTAAGAAAACTATACATTCAAGGACTTTTCAATATCAAGCTATTAGTTATTTTACAGTGCAGGTCCCTATCAGAATGTATATTGACTTTGCTTCAGGAGACATTAACTTCGCCAGTTCATCATTTATTAGTTTTGTTATGGCTGAGAATAGTTTAAATGTCCCCATTCTAATGAGTAATGTGTTTTGTTTGAATATGGCATTTCCCTCTTATCTCGACGCATTGTGAATGATCGGTTAGGACTGCAGGATACTGTGGTCACCCCCAAGGTCATGGGCAATGACGTAACCATCACACGAACAGTTGTCTGAGAGCATAATCAAAACACAGATGACATATCATTTCAAATACATCACAGTTAACATTTTTTTCTGCACTGGGTCTTTAAAGGTGGAGTCAGCGAATGTAAAATAATAAAACTTTTTTTTTTTGTTTCAGCTTATTTCTCCTCGCTGTCCACTAGCTGCCCGTTGTGTGAAAACATTGTAATAATACATAGTGTTTCTACATAGCCCTGGCTCTGTGAATGGAAACACAAACAAACACTATCACAGCCTTGGCAATTGGTGTCCAATGTGGGGGGTGGAGCTTCTAAAGAAGCACCCGATGGTACTGAAGGAAGAGGTGTTTTTGTTTTGATCGAGTTCAAAAATCTACAATATTTCTCCAACATTGCTGACTTCACCTTTTAGAAACACTGATATCTCTCTTTTAAATTCAATTAAAAGAATACAAATGTGATTATAGCCACTAATGTCATTATTTCTACTACATTGCCTTCATCCTGTATTATGTTCTACCATTAAGGGTGCGGTAGGGAGGATTTTAGAGCTATTAGTGTAATTTGTTAGAAATGCCATAGACATCCGTCAGCTATCGGTGAGTGAAATGCTCTGTGCCAATCCCTGGTCGATAGCCCCCGTGCCCGAAAGAGTTCTGACCAGTCAAGGCCTCTTTTCTCTGATGGATCTGACTAATCTGCCTTGCCTGTCAATCATCTGTTTGGTAACGTGTCTTGCAATCGCAGACCAACTAGCTCCAGAGGGAGGAAGGGAGGGGCGAGGGGTTGTGGTGTCAAAATTATACGTTTCCCTTCATATTTTAGCTAGCTCTCAATGCAACTCTTAAGTCCTGCCTACAGGGGCCTTTAATACAACATCTGTGTCCTTTCTCCTGATGGTAAATCACTGTCTGTAACGGCAACAAGATGCCTTTCCAATCACAAAGTCGTAAGGTCAAGTACTTCAGGCAGTCCTCTGTGCCCACGTGAGTTTGCAGATCCTTAGGTTGGCTCTCAGGATTAATTGAGGCCGACAACACTACTAACAGCAGCGTGTCGCAGGTCGACTGATCCTGTTAGCGGGAACAGTTAACTGGAAAAGTTAACGGTTAACAGTTAACAGTTAACAGTTAGCGGGAACAGCGAGGAACGGTGTCCGCCAGGTAAGTTGAAGGAGTTCAAAGACAACGTGTCTCGTCCTCCATCTTCCACATCACAAGTGTTTTTAATATTTGACAAAGTTGCATGTTGTGTGTTTGTGTGCAAAATGTCAAATGTTTAGCCAACTACTAGTGGACACTTGATGGAAGTCAATAATCTTTCCTTTTTCTTATTATTGTTTAAAAATAAAATGACTAGCAATAAAATTCAAAATTTGAAAGACTATAAATAAATGCACTTAAATAATATAAGTGCACCCCTATTAAAGCTTACATTTTCTTTCATTAATCAACTATGCTATAATCACTTATCCAGGAGATGCGGTATTCTACCGATGTTGTCATGGTTCCCATAACAAACAAACCATGTTGGAGGTCAAACATCTGTTGACGTACATTGACTTGTGTAAAGGTGCCTGTGTCACTTTTGTCTGACATCAGAGCACTAATAACTTGTGTAACATGTTGCTTTTAACCAACAAGGTACTAACAAGACCAGGATCTACAGTATCAATGAGTAACTGCACCATAAATTGTGTTTTTTGAGCTGTATACAAAATAATAGGACTCACCTGTCATGACACACATCAAAGCTGGTGTTAATATTGTCAAAAACTTCCATTTCTATTAAAGAATCTGGATTTTATGGGTTAAAAATGTCTCTACACGTCACATCCGTTAAAAGTCAGTTAAAAATCTCCCAAGGCCCTTGCTTGTGGCAAAATCAATTGATGTTAATGTGAGCCCCTCCCCTCCCTTCACTCAGCTCAGGCAGGGGGAGTCAGGCTCAGAGGGCTGGGGGTGGAATTAAACTTCAATGGAAGCAGGTGGACAGGCCTACCTGTAGCACCTTGCTGCGAAATTCCCAACGAGACTCAGTCTGGAGAGCTTGAAAATCAGTCTGGTGAGCTTGAAAATCGTTGTTTCAGGCCGGTAAACGTAGTGTGTGGACAATCAGCGGTGTAGTTAGCTAGGTCGTGGTTTATGTATGACGAAGGCGACTTGAAAAGAACTCAAAATTGACAATGGAAGGTTAGCGTAGTAGGTGATGCAATATAGCATCAGTTTTATTATAATGTAGTAGAAGAGCAAAGGCTATTCTCAATGGAAAATACGTTTTCACATTTCTCTCGACTTTTCTACTGCAAGAGTGGATAACAACAACATTTGTCTAGCAGAACTTGTCTATCAGAACATGTCTAGCAGAACATGTCTAACAGAACATTTGTCTAGCAGAACATCCATCTGGCGTGTCGGGTATGGCAGACCTGTCAAACTCACCACCCACAGAATGCAAACATCCTATACGGCGAAGGCTGAGCGTTTATCTCCACCATTACCTCCCTATTTAGTCTCTAGGTCCGTGAAGAGAGCTCTTAGAGGCCAGGTGTAGATGGAGGCAGACGTGGAACGGGACTTGGAGGTCTCTTGGAGGGGGTGGGGGTTTCAGCAAAGGTATTATAAGCTCGCCTAAATCGACCGTTGCCTCAGCGATGTGAAGGTGCCAGGCGGGTAGCAGATCTCGTCGTCAGAGCCCTCAGGCTGTGGGTGAAGGTGCCAGGCGGGTAGCAGATCTCGTCGTCAGAGCCCTCAGGCTGTGGGTGAAAGCAGCCATCAAACTTGCGCCGCATGCACTTCCCGAGCTGGAAGGTGCGCTCCACATTGGCCTGAGTGTACTCCTGCTCCTTCAGCTTGGCGTAGTAGTCGGAGAACTTGTTGAACAAGATGGAGATGGGCATGCCGTTCAGGATTATTCCGAAGGAGATGCAGCCGAAGGCCACGCAGCGGCCGAGGTAGGAGATCGGGACGATGTCACCGTAACCCACCGTGGAGATACTCACCTAGAAGAAGCACACGAAACAAAATGCAGCAGCCTTAGGTTGTTAGTTACCGGGCGTCAATTACAAGCACTGCATCAAAGATATTTGAATATTAACAAGATGAGACACTGTAATGCATTTCAATGGAAGCAAAAAATGCAACGCTACTGGTCTCTCAAGTAGTGGTGTCATCTCAAACACTGCATTTATCTGTGGAGGACGTCAGCAGCGCCTAGACAGCTAAATCTACCATGCATGGCCTGAAATAAAGTCAAATTATCCCAAAACAGTTTGCTGCAGAAACACCGTTGTGGCCTCAGAGTGATCGTAGGTACTCGGGAATTAATGTAATATACTCAAAATACCCACTAACGCTCCCAGAGAGAAAAAAAATGGGCAGTAGTGTGGTGAAATCCGTGGACCTGCCCATTGACTTGCATGTACTTTCCATTCCAGAGCCATCAGTTGAATAAAGGCTTCACCCTCTGTCTCAGGAATGGGAGGTGGTGGGTTCAAGACTACTCACAGCAGCCCACCACCACGCGTCTGGGATGCTGCTGAACGGGGTCCCGGGCTGGTCCACCTCCACTGAGTGCATCAGGGCGGAGAAGACGAAGATGCCCAAGGTAATGAACATAAACAGGCAGCAAACCTTGGGTGGGGGGGAGACAATAGAGGGCATATTGCAGGGCATTCAGGAGGTCAAATGTGAACATGTCTCAGATATTTTGACACTACAGTACATATCGAAACCTTTGCACAGTAGTAGACAACACATTATAGCCTACAAAACAGTACATATGCTAGTGTTAAACGTTCTGGTAGATTGTAAGATATTACATTTCTCAAATTCTTGCCGTTCTCTGTGTGTGCTGAAACAATAATCCAGTACCTCTACACAGCCCTGGCTCCGTAAATACAAATAAATGGTGCAGACCACATACAGTACAACAACAATATCTTAACCATTGCAATACATTTCCAATGTGTGGGGCGGAGCTTCCAGGGAGCACCCTGTGCACTTAAGTGTTCTCCAAAATTACTTACTATACCTTTAAGCCAAAAGGCTTTATTTTACACTGCGTACACTACTTGCTAATCATTTAAGTAGGCGTTCATCTTAACTGCTCAGAGCACTGTCGAATGGTGAAGCCGAACGCCCTCATGCCAGTGGAGTGTCGCGCCAACTTAAGGATCCGGAAGATTCGCATCGGCTTCACCACCTTGAGCACCTTGCTGACCTTGCTCACCCTGGCCATAGTCTTGAGGTCCTCCTGTGAGTTCACGTCTTCAGTGTCCACGAAAAACATCTCGAAGACGATCTGCAGGAAGTAGGGCATGACGGCCACCAGGTCTACGAAGTTGAGCGTGCTCCTCAGGAAGTGTTTGATGTTGGCGGTGGTGAACAGTCGCAGGAAATACTCCATGGTGAAGAACAGGATGGAGAAGATCTCCACCCACTCCATGTAGGTTTTGCCGTAGAGTGTGTACACCCTCAGATCTTGTACTGTGTTCAAGGTCATCGCTACAATGGAGATGAGGACAAAGAGGCTGGAAAACACCGCAAAGGCTTTAGCCGACAATGAGGAGTAAGGATTTTCCATCAGGTTCCAGAGGACCCGCCGGATATCTCCAAGGAACATGTTCGTGCGGTCTTCTTCATCCTGATGTGGCTTAATCTCATCAATCAGCTCCTGGTTCACCTTCAACTGGTCTCTGATGTCATCCACCTTTTCCTCAAACAAAATGCGACAGCACCTAAGAAGAAGAAGAAGAAGATGCTTTATTACTTTAATACAATTAGATGTTGCACATATTTAAACTACTACTTTTTATACTTACTCTTAAAGTAGGTGTAGGTAGGATTTTCAAGCTATACATTTAGTGTTATTTTTTAAATGACATTCGTCAGAAATCAGCAAGTCAAATGCATGCTCCGTGAGAATACCCTCTGGTTGATAGACCCTGCCTCTACATAAGTCGATATACTGCAGATTTTGACAGCCACCCAAAAAGAATAGGAACAATCAGGGCCTGCAAATGCTTTGTTTGATGTGTTACTGAAAACACACACACACTGGCAGGCTCTCCAGACACACCCGAAACCCCCCCCCCCCATCATTTCCCCCCAAAAATAAAAACAAAAAACTCATCGGATTTGCAAGAATCACATAAGTGGCCTATTTTAGATTGAAAACTGCGAATTTCGCCGAAAGGTGACAAGTTTGCATGCCTGAATGTAAACTACTGTATTTTTGTATTTTAAAAATACTTTTTCGATGGACCATGAAATCATTTTACAAACCTATCAATCGGCCACGATTCTAGCCTAATCCTTCACCTGTAAACTGACTCAGTAAAGTACTACTACCAAGTAATACTCTCTCAGACACGACATGAACACATACTTTGCAAACACATTGTGAAGGCTAGGATTTTGTTGTGTGCACCACTTTGTGTTACCATTTAAAGAGCAGGGCTGTAGAAACACTGGATTATTTTATCAGCATGCACATGGAATGGTCTGCACCACTTTGTGTTATCATTTAAAGAGCAGGGCTGTAGAAACACTGGATTATTTTATCAGCATGCACATGGAATGGTCTGCACCACTTTGTGT